>JASFAX010002879.1:0-44402 GCA_030737875.1 Allium sativum
CTTATTTTCGACATGGGCAGTTAGTAGTTTTGGTTTTGCAGATTCATATTCACAGGATCCTGGTTTACAGCTGGAACGATATCCAGAAAGCTTTGTATCCGTGTATCTCCTTCAGTTGTGTATTGTATTATTTTCCGCTGCTATGTATTTAAATGTAATTTAAATCTCTGATATTTCTGTGTAATATTTATTTATACTCTGTATATTCTTGTATTCTGATGGAATTGTTGTAATATACAATGAAATGTTATTCTGTCTGCGTTCTATTTTGTCGTGTTCTCAAAACAATTCATTCTTTCTCTTCTCTTCGGAGACCGGGGAAGTTCGGGTCGTTTCAATAACATATTTTTCTTTAGACATGTATCTTATTAATGGCATTTCATAGCATTCTTCTCTTGAAAGTGTATGTTTTATTTTTTCTATTTGATTATATTTTTCTTCTGACATTTGTATGGTTTGTTCATATCCAGTTTCATCATCTTTGGTTTCTAAGATTTTTGAAGATTCTGATGTTGAAATTAGATTTGTTTCCATAAAAGGTTGTTGTTCTATATTAGATTCTTCATTCATTAACTCTTGAAATTCTTTCTCAATTTCTTCTGAGTTGTCAGACATAATGCTTTCACTATTTGTAGATGAGATTTTAGAAATAATTTCTTTTGGTTCTCTGTAACAACCCGGAAAATCTGAACCAATTTAAAAATTTTAAATTGGCTATTTTATTGAATTTTAAGTATTTAAAATAAATATTTTAAATAACAAGGACGAAAAGTAGTTTATCGATGTTTGAAATTAAATATAATTATTTCTAATTATAAACAATGCCTGAAATGGCGCGGTAGTTTCAAAATTTGAATTCAAACTTTAACTGATTATACCGGGTGCAAAACAAAATGGGTTTGAGTGAAACCAAAAATATTTAAATCTGTTAGTTAATACCTTTCTAACGAATCTGAAAAATCGAAGTTTCATAGCGGGAAGCAAAAGTTATGGCCAAATGAATTTTCTGAAAGGTCGCTATGGAGTTTATATAGCCCGTGAAAATGGCTATTTTGCAAATGACCTCAGAATTCAACGAAACCACTTTTGTTGGATTCGAGATGTCAAATTATTGCTAGGTTTCAAATTTCATAATTTCTGAAGCTAGTATGTGAGTGTGGAAAGGAAAACGTGTTTTGGTCAATTACAGTTAAATTAGATCGACCAGAAATGGGCCATTTTTCAAACGGTCTCAGAATTCGACGAAACTAGTTTTGTTGGGACCGTATCGTCAAAACATAGCGAAATTTATTTTTCTGGAATTTTTCGAATCAGTTTGTGGCCCTGGCAAATTGAAATGTACGTTCAAATCAAATATTGAATATTTTATATTTTAATTTGAATGAAAACTGACTAAAACATTCGAATGGGCCTACGAAACATATCCCATTGTGTTCGGAATGGGGGTAAAATGCTAGGGACAACAGCCGTTGGGTTTGGATTGGTGTTCGTGTGGGACGAGGGGTATTTTTGGATTTTTAAAAATTTATAAATATAAGAAAATATCTGATTGGGCCAACTCAGATTTCTCTCTCCCCATTACCTAAATCGCGATGGCGGTTTTTGCTCCTCCCTTCTCTCCTCGATTCTGACTGATCCACGCCTCGAAACGCCATACCCCGGTTCAACTTTTTGTAGATCCCTCCGAGCTCTTCAAATCCGTACCTGGAGCACCCGCCATCGACGCTCCTACCTCGAGTTATCCCCTTCGAAAGAGGCACTGTTCGAAGCCCTCTACCACCCCCTAGGCGTGCGCGTGTTCATCAAGAAAGGTACCCTCTAGTGCGCCTCTCCAAGGCCGACAGCATGGCATAGCCGATCGCCCTCAAGCTCCACCGTTTGCACGCAAATCGAAGACCTAGTTTTGAAGGTTTCGTAGAGGTAACGACCTATTTTAATTTCAATTATATTATAGCACTTTAAAGCACTACGGTTTTTGATTTCACTGTAAAAATCATATCTTTTTCATTTGTTGACGAAATTCAGTGAAACAAGAGACAGTGGACTCGTGTGGACGTCTTCTACATTGTAGAAGAGACCAGATATTTTTCTGAGTCTTCTGCTATTTTTGGTGGAGTGGAACCCAATGTGAGATTTCTAATTTATAAACGATATGGAAAACAACGATGTATAAATTATATAGTCGATGTATGAGTATATAAGCGTTGTACACCTCATGTATAAGCGTTGTATAAGTTGTATGTTCGATGTATAAGTTATATATGCGTTGTAAAAATTATATGTGCGTTGAACAAAATTGAAGTGAATTGAAATATATTTATATACGAATATATATATATATATGTATATATACTCCCCTCGTCCACAGACAATGGTCGAAATTTATTGGTTGTGATATTGTTTGGATTATTTGGTTGATGTGAAATTTGGTGAATAATGCGAATGGTTATTATAATTTGTGTGTGGTTGAGAATGATTGACTATGGTTGAAAAATACCCATTTGTGGTTGAAACAAATTAGAATAGGATTGTGGAAATGAAAATAAAAACATGCCGCCTGCGTGCAAACTAGATGCATGAATCTCCACTGTCAAAAGCTGCGAGGCATTAAGGTAGAGCGAGGAGCCGTACTAGGGACGACCCCGGTTTTAACTACCCTGCCGTTATGCTGCCGAAATTTTCAATAATATTCATGTGTTAGAATTATTTTTATGTGTCGAAACTATATTCGTGTGTTGAATAGAAATTGATGTGTTGAATAGAAATTCATGTGTTGAATGAGTTCATGTGTTGAGTAAATTATTTGAAAGATAAAAATCACATTTTTATTATATATATAGCCTATATAAAATATTAGTATTTTAAATAAATTGTTTTAACACCAAAAATAATATTTTTACCTTATGTATAGACTATATAAAATAATCGTGTTTTGAAATAAATTGTTTTACAATAAAAATCACATTTTTACTATATATATAAACTATAGAAAATATTCATGTATTGAATAAAGGACTAGAACGATAAAAATCATATTTTTATCGTGTTTGTGAAGTCGAAAACATTCATGTGTTGAATATATAGATTGAACAATAAAATCTACATTTTATTGTGAATATGAAGTGTTAAAAAAAGTGATGTGTGAAATAAATATTTTTGGTGATAAAAATATCAATTTTATCAAATATATAAAGTGGATATAGTTTTGAAATCGAAGAAAGAATTATATTTATATATATTTATATAAATATAATTAAAATAGAGTGAATAACGACGCTGTAGTTCGTATTTTGAAATCGTGATTTCAAACGATTAGTGCGGGAGATCCAACCATCGGATTTTCCCGAAACCACAACCGTTGGGTTCGCCTTGGGAATATCTTTCCAACAGCACCAACTTTGTAAAGATCCAACGGTTGGATTGTTTGGAATGTTTAATTCAAATCTGAAGAAAAACAACGCCAGAATCAATTATATATATATATATAAATATAATTAAATTAAATCGAATAACGACGCTGCAGTTCGTATTTTGAAATCGTAACTTCAAACGATTAGTGAGGGAGATCCGACCGTCGGATTTTCCCAAAACTGAAACCGTTGGATTCGTTTTGAAAAGATCTTTCTAATGATATAAATTTTGTGAAGATCCAACGGTTAGATTTTCATATATGTGTAAATCAAACCTGAAGAAAAACAGCGCCACGGCCGCGTTATGGCCCAAAGCGTCGTTTGAATGAATTGGCTATTTTTAAATAAATAAAAATAGCAATAAATTGTGATAAAATATTATAAACGAAATGGAATGGAAATAAACTGAATTTGCTCGGTTTATGTGATATTTGATGGTTGAATGTGTTTGGTGTGAAAATTACATTAAAGAACAGAATTGGTGATGTCGAATAATTTAACCATTGAAATGAATTGATTTCAAATTCTAGATATACGTGAATTATTTGAAAAGGCCGAGTTAATTCTCATTTCAAATAATTGATCGACGAGTGAAAGTCGAAGATATGAAGACGGAGCAAGACCGATGATCTTCACGTTGAATGGAGGGGTGCTACTGATGCTCATGATAGGAGTAGCTACCTTGACGGGGTTGAAGTAGTAGCCACCCGGACGTACTTGTTGATTGTACGGATATGCGAGGTATTGAGTGCCTCCGGTTTCGTTCAGACCCAGAACGAACGTGTAAATGGACTGCGTGTCTGACGTTGGATTTTGTTCAGTGCTGATTGATCTCTATTAAATATATATCTATTTGGCGGCGGAGAATTTATTCTCTTGCTTAACGCCCTTCTCTGAGACGTACGAGCTCAGAGGTTATATATCGATGGAAACTAGTTGCATTGAGTGAATTGCCTGTGTGGCCTGCCTAAGTGGCAGATGATCAAGGCTTCTGTTGAAAAGCAAAGTCCTGTGGTTGATGATCAAAGCATGGCCTGTGTGGCGTAGCTTTGTGTATAGCGTTGTTTCGTGAGCCTCACACCTGGTATGAACCAGAAATGGGAGAGGACTGCAGGGAGAACATGCGTTTCCTTCTAGCTAGGAGTTGTGTCAGTGTTTTTACACGGCCTGACATTTTACTTATGTGGATGATGGATAGCGAGGCGCCTCGGATATATCGGTCGTTCTCGAACCGATGGAGTCATTCGTTGGCTCATTTACGCCCCATAGGGTGGAGAGACGTAGTGTTCAGGATTTCTCTAATCCACATCGGTGGACCGGCCCTGAAGATCCAATGGTCGATGCGTTCTAATCCTGAGACATGGGCTAGATTGTCTCGAATCGGTAAGGACTATCTTTTGCCTTGGTTCATGGTGGAAATCCAATTTCCAAATACGACATCGTGCAGTTTTGATTGTATATATATATATATATATGGCGACATGATATATGGTACCCATGCCATCTATGATTGATACTTATGATTTGAAATTGTTTTTGAAACATATAAACACTAGTAATAATATCAAATGCTTTTGTTTTATTTGTATCAAGCATATTTTGGCCATTATAAGGTAAAACTCTATCCTCCGGTTTGTGTTGCATTGTGTGATGGGAACTGAGTCTTATAATGGCTTCATTTTTATAAAATCCATTGCGATGTTTAAAAGATTTATTTGTTTTGAAGCACCGGCAATCCAATGGAGTAAACCCATTCCGCGAAAGTGGCGTGGTCCTGTGATTAGCCATATTGTAAAATGTGTTAAGTAGATTTCTCATACCAGTCCCATGACTGACTCGTAGTTTGTTTCACTTGCAAACTCGGGTGCCCCTATTTCTACATGGGCAGCCTTGTATTCAGGTTTTAGCAGGCTCGTTCTGGATAGCTGGAGCTGAAGATGGATTCTATCATTTATCTCTTTTTATGCTGTTCAGCTCCTACTGTACATATTATGTTTTCTTTTCTGCTATAGGCATTTTATGTATAACTGAACTGTATTTGTTCTAAGTATGATCCTATATACTGTGTAACTCTAATGATTATATTTATCTAGTGCATTCTATTGTACATTATCTGGTGTATTTAATTATTTCTGTTCTGCTGGTATATGTTTTATGTGTTATATTCCAAAGATTACCCTTGCACCGTCTTATCGGGAAATGGGGTCGTCACAAACGTGGTATCAGAGCTTTGGTTAAGCTTTGTTCTAGAATATAACATATTAACGAACTCTTCAGAAATAGAGCCAGTAGTGCTCTAGGACGAGTAACTCATTACAGATAGGATCAGTAATATCCTAGTATGAGTATAGCAGAATGAAATACACTTCGATAGACACATTTACATACAAGTATATGTCTCTATGTTTCAAAATTACCTTTTCCATAGACCTGACACTTGGTCTGCTATCTGCAGAAGTACTAGAAAATGAGTGCCAGAAACAGAAGAAGTAATACTGACCCAGATATAGAAGCTCTATTCATGAAATATAATTAATAGATACATTTATGAAAAATAAAATTGATTGATGTTTGTGTTGTGTGATTGTGGATTTGATTTATTAAATTATTAGAATGATAGTTAATTTAATCAATAAGAGAATGAATGGTAGAATTTATTCGATTAAATCACACATTGAACTTATTAGAGAATAGATAAAAATATATACATGTGCATTATATATGTTTCAACAGGTAAATGGATTAGCTGTTGAGTAAAGATTTTATTTGCGTGCCCGACAAATAGGTAAACCTTAATGAGTTGGATGCGCAATTTTATTATTATATCAACTCCTGTGAATGCCATTGGATGCGGAGTGCTGGTTGTTCTGTGTGCAATAATAAACGTCGCCATAGGATAGTAACAATTAATTTTAAACTACACTACATGGCATACTTCTTGAAGATAGGCATACTTCACCATATACCACATGAGCATTTGGAGCTTGTGTGACGAGGTTGAAGATTTACCATATGAGTGAGAGGCTTGTATGGCGATGACTATATATTACAGGTTGAACTGATGACTGATATGGACCATATAAAATATAACGATAAATAGCCAGAATAATAAAAAACCCACACGGGTCTGGAGTTGACAATAATCACGTCTCTCTAGTTATTAGATACGGCACATGGATTATTTATTTCCCACACGGGACGAGGTGACGAGAATTTATTCTCTAGAGTAATTAAAAATACACACTCCCTCAGGCTTAGACAGGGTGACGAGAATTTATTCTCTGGAGTTATTATCTATACACGCTCCCCTGTAAACACCAGAATATATCACTATAAATATGTGTATGCTTTATAAGATTTATTCGGTACCTAATACGGCCCAATAAATTTCCAAACCCCTCCCCGTACAAAGGAAGTTATGGCGAAATTTTATGAAAATTTAGGGTGTTAGCCAATTTTTTTGAAGAATTAGAAAATTCTCAGAAACTGAAAAGTTGGAGAATGGAAGCCAGATTGAAAGTAGAGTTGATTAATCAAACCACTTTCGACTTTGTTCCTTTTCGGGGACGAAAAGTTTTAAGTGGGGGAGATCTTCAGGGCTCGTCCACCAATGTGGATTATGGACGAAAAGTAGTTTGAATCGATGTTTGAAATTAAATATAATTATTTCTAATTATAAACAATGCTTGAAATGGCACGGTAGTTTCAAAATTTGAATTCAAACTTTAACTGATTGTACCGGGTGCAAAACAAAACGGATTTGAGTGAAACCAAAAATATTTAAATTTGTTAGTGAATACCTTTCTAACGAATCTGAAAAATCGAAGTTTCATGGCAGGAAGCAAAAGTTATGGCCAAATGAATTTTCTGAAAGGTCGCTATGGAGTTTATATAGCCCGTGAAAATGGCCATTTTGCAAACGACCTCGGAATTCAACGTAACCACTTTTGTTGGATCCGGGATGTCAAACTATTGCTAGGTTTCAAATTTCATAATTTTTGAAGCTAGTATGTGAGCGTGGCAAAGGAAAAGGTGTTTTGGTCAATTATAGTTAAATTGAATCGACCAGAAATGGGCCATTTTTCAAACGGTCTCAGAATTCAACGAAACTAGTTTTGTTGGGACCGTATCATCAAAACATAGCAAAATTTATTTTTCTGGAATTTTTCAAATCAGTTTGTGGCTCTGGCAAATTGAAATGTACGTTCAAATCAAATATTGAATGTTTTATATTTTAATTTGAATGAAAACTGACTGAAACATTCGAATAGGCCTACGAAACATATCCCATTGTGTTCGGAATGGGGGTAAAACGCTAGGGACGACAGTCATTGGGTTCAGATTGGTGTTCGTGTGGGACGAGGGGTATTTTTGGATTTTTAAAAATTTATAAGTATAAGAAAATATCTGATTGGGCCAACTCAGATTTCTCTCTCCCCGTTACCTAAATCGCGACGGCGGTTTTTGCTCCTCCCTTCTCTCCTCGATTCTGACCGATCCACGCCATACCCCAGTTCAACATTTTGTAGATCCCTCCGAGCTCTTCAAATCCGTACCTGGAGCACCCGCCATCGTCGCTCCTACCTCGAGTTATCCCCTTCGAAAGAGGCGCCATTCAAAGCCCTCTACCACCCCCTAGCAATGCGCGAGTTCATCTGGAAGGGTACCCTCTGGTGCGCCTCTCCAAGGCCGACAGCCTGGCATAGGCCGATCGCCATCAAGCTCCACCGTTTGCGCGCAAATCGAAGACATAGTTTTGAAGGTTTCGTGGAGGTAACGGCCTATTTTAATTTCAATTATATTATAGCACTTTAAAGCGCTACGGTTTTTGATTTCACTGTAAAAATCATATCTTTTCGTTTGTTGACGAAATTCAGTGAAACAAGAGACAGTGGACTCGTGTGGACGTCTTCTACATTCTAGAAGAAACCAGATATTTTTCTGAGCCTTCTGCTATTTTTGGTGGAGTGGAACCCAATGTGAGATTTCTAATTTATAAACGATATGGAAAACAACGATGTATAAATTATATAGTCGATGTATGAGTTATATAAGCGTTGTACACCTCATGTATAAGCGTTGTATGTTCGATGTATAAGTTATATATGCGTTGTAAAATTATATGTGTGAAAAAAATTGAAGTGAATTGAAATATATTTATATACGAATATATATATATATATATATATACTCCCCTCGTCCACAGACCATGGACGATATTTATTGGTTGTGATATTGTTTGGATTATTTGGTGGATGTTAAATTTGGTGAATAATGCGAATGGTTATTATAAATTGTTTGTGGTTGAGAATGATTGACTGTGGTTTAAAAATACCCATTTGTGGTTGAAACAAATTAGAATAGGATTGTGGAAATGAAAATAAAAACATGCCGCCTGCATGCAAACTAGATGCATGAATCCCCATTGTCAAAAGCTGCGAGGCTTTAAGGTAGAGCGAGGAGCCGTACTAGGGATGGCCCCGGTTTTAACTACCTTGCCGTTATGCTGCCCAAATTTTCAATAATATTCATGTGTTAGAATTATTTTCATGTGTTGAAACTATATTCGTGTGTTGAATAGAAATTCATGTGTTGAATAGAAATTCATGTGTTGAATGAGTTCATGTGTTGAGTAAACTATTTGAAAGATAAAAATCACATTTTTATTATATACATAGCCTATATAAAATATTAGTATTTTAAATAAATTGTTTTAACACCAAAAATAATATTTTTACCTTATGTATAGACTATATAAAATAATCGTGTTTTGAAATAAATTGTTTTACAATAAAAATCACATTTTTACTATATATATAAACTATAGAAAATATTCATGTGTTGAATAAAGGACTAGAACGATAAAAATCATATTTTTATCGTGTGTGTGAAGTTGAAAACATTCATGTGTTGAATATATAGATTGAACAATAAAATCTACATTTTTATTGTGAATTTGAAGTGCTAAAAAAGGTGATGTGCAAAATAAATATTTTTGATGAAAAATACCAATTTTATCAAATATATAAAGTGGATATAGTTTTGAAATCGAAGAAAGAATTATATTTATATATATTTATATAAATATAATTAAAATATAGTGAATAACAACGCTGTAGTTCGTATTTTGAAATCGGGATTTCAAACGATTAGTGCGGGAGATCCGACCATCGGATTTTCCCGAAACCACAACCGTTGGGTTCGCCTTGGGAATATCTTTCCAACGGCACCAACTTTGTAAAGATCCAACGGTTGAATTGTCTGGAATGTTTAATTCAAATCTGAAGAAAAACAGCGCCAGAATCGATTATAATATGTATATATATAAATATAATTAAATCGAATATCGACGCTGCAGTTCGTATTTTGAAATCGTAACTTCGAACGATTAGTGAGGGAGATCCGACCGTCGGATTTTCCCAAAACTGAAACCGTTGGATTCGTTTTGAAAAGATCTTTCTAATGATATAAATTTTGTGAAGATCCAACGGTTAGATTTTCAGATATGTGTAAATCAAACCTGAAGAAAACAGCGCCACGGCCGCGTTATGGCCCGAAGCGTCATCTGAATGAATTGGCTATTTTTAAATAAATAAAAATAGTGATAAATCGTGATAAAATATTATAAACGATATGGAATGGAAATAAACTGTATTTGCTCGGTTTATGTGATATTTGATGGTTGAATGTGTTTGGTGTGAAAATTACATTAAAGAACAGAATTGGTGATGTCGAATAATTTAACCATTGAAATGAATTGATTTCAAATTCTAGATATACGTGAATTATTTGAAAAGGCTGAGTTAATTCTCATTTCAAATAATTGATCGACGAGTGAAAGTCGAAGATATGAAGACGGTGCAAGACCGATGATCTTCACGTCGAATGGAGGGGTGCTACTGATGCTCATGATAGGAGTAGCTACCTTGACGGGGTTGAAGTAGTAGCCACCCGGACGTACTTGTTGATTGTATGGGTATGCGAGGTATTGAGTGCCTCTGGTTTCGTTCAGATCCAGAACGAACGTGTAAATGGACTGCGTGTCTGACATTGGATTTTGTTCTGCGCTGATTGATCTCTATTAAATATATATCTGTTTGGCGGCGGAGAATTTATTCTCTTGCTTAACGCCCTTCTCTGAGACGTACGAGCTCAGAAGTTATATATCGATGGAAACCAGTTGCATTGAGTGAATTTCCTGTGTGGCATGCCTAAGTGGCAGATGATCAAGGCTTCTGTTGAAAAGCAAAGTCCTATGGTTGATGATCAAAGCATGGCCTGTGTGGCGTAGCTTTGTGTATAGCGTTGTTTCGCGAGCCTCACACCCCGGTATGAACCAGAAACGGGAGAGGACTGCAGGGATAATATGCGTTTCCTTCTAGCTAGGAGTTGTGTCAGTGTTTTTACACGTCCTGACATTTTACTTATGTGGATGATGGATAGCGAGGCGCCTTGGATATATCGGTCGTTCTCGAACCGATGGAGTCATTCGTTGGCTCATTTACGCCCCATAGGGCAGGGAGACGTAGTGTTCAGGATTTCGTCTAATCCACATCGGTGGACCGGCCCTGAAGATCCAAGGGTCGATGTGTTCTGATCCTGAGACATGGGCTAGATTGTCTCGAATCGGTAAGGACTATCTTTTGCCTTGGTTCATGGTGGAAATCCAATTTCCAAATACGACATCGTGCGGTTTTGATTGTATATATATATGGCGACATGATATATTGTACCCATGCCGTCTATGATTGATACTTATGATTTGAAATTGTTTTTGAAACATATAAACATTAGTAATAATATCAAATGCTTTTGTTTTATTTGTATTAAGCGTATTTTGGCCATTATAAGGTAAAACTCTATCCTCCGGTTTGTGTTGCATTGTGTGATGGGAACTGAGTCTTATAATGGCTTCATTTTTATAAAAAGCATTGCGATGTTTAAAAGATTTATTTGTTTTGAAGCACTGGCAATCCAATGGAGTAAACGCGTTCCGCGAAAGTGGCGTGGTCCTGTGATTGGCCATATTGTAAAATGTGTTAAGTAGATTTCTCATACCAGTCCCATGACTAACTCGTAGTTTGTTTCACTTGCAAACTCGGGTGCCCCTATTTCTACACGGGCAGCCTTGTATTCAGGTTTTAGCAGGCTCGTTCTGAATAGCTGGAGCTGAAGATGGATTCTATCATTTATCTCTTTTTATGCTGTTCAGCTCCTATTGTACATATTATGTTTTCTTTTCCGCTGTAGGCATTTTATGTATAGCTGAACTGTATTTGTTCTAAGTATGATCCTATATACTATGTAACTCTGATGATTATATTTATCCAGTGTATTATATTGTACATTATCTGGTGTATTTAATTATTTCTGTTCTACTGGTATCTGTTTTATGTGTTATATTCCAAAGATTACTCTTGCACCGTCTTATCGGGGAATGGGGTTGTCACATTCTCTTTCTTTTACTATGGTTACTTTTCTTAATGCATCCATAAAAGTTTGGACACTATATTTTTCTCTATCAAAGATCTGTATTTTTCCATTATTTTTCTTACTTACTATTACATTTTGTCTAGTTTTTATAACATTGTATATTTTATGATCAAAAATGTGTTCACATGGATTGACTTTTTTATGTTTAGGTCTTTGTTTTATATTTTTCTTTTCCAGTGGTTCCTTAAATTCTAAAATATCATATGGTACAGGTTTCTTGACCAGTTTTTCAAATTTTTCATTATATTGTTGTACAAAGTTCTGTGAACTTGTTCTTAACTGCAATTACCGCCCCCTCGGAACAACAATCCAAGATCAAGGATGCACATCAAATCAATCAAACCTAGGAACTATAGTAATAAAGGAAGAAGTGTTGTCGATGGGGGTAGCTAACCCCACTTGCTTACGTTATAACACCTATTTTAGTCATTTTAATTGTGATTTGAAGGTCAAGGATATCCATCATTGTTGTCTTACTTCATTCCAGTAGCTTTCGTCAAACCAATCTACTTTATTCTGGATTCATCCAATACATAAACAGTTGTTAAAATGGTTTTCGGTATTGATAGAGAGTATGACAATATTCGATCCCGCCCTCTCTGACGACCAAACGTTTACATTTTTCCCATTGGACAGATTTACATTTCAAATGGTTCATATTGCATAACAAAGTATCATATTTTCTTTCAAAACATTCATATTCAAAATAAGATATACCTTCATATTAAATCCCAACTTGAACCCAACTTAGAATATCGAAACAGATTCCAATTTAAAACAGTTTGGATATTTAAAATAGTAGAAAGTATATTAAAATAGTTTAGATATATATTTGAAATAGTTTGACACAAATAGTTAGGATAATAAAAGATTAAATAATAGTTTTGAACATAAAAATAGTATTTATCAAATTTTAGTTAAATCTGTGCATAGTTAAATATTAAAGAAGTTTATAAAATAGATATTTGATTGTTAAAATAGTTTATTTAAAATAATTAATGTACATAAGTTGAAATAAAATAGTTTATAAAGTGAAATAGTTATTTATTAAACTAGTTTTAAAATAATCACAATATACATAAGTTGAAGATAGAACAATTATAAGCAAAATGGTTATTTATTAAAATAGTTTATATAATGGATCAAAATACTATAGTTGGAATTAGAATTAGTTCTTCCGAATTTCAATTAAACTTGAAGTCTTATTCCCATTTCAAATCAAATCAATTCAACTTCAATATTTCAATTTGATTCAACTTACAATTTAAGTTCATTTCAATTCAAATGATTTGATTCGAATATTTGAAATTTTCACTTAGAGTTCTCACATGAATTATCTCAATTTATAATTATCTCGAATTTGTAATTCAAATATCACTTTAAAACAAGTTAATTTAAAGTAAATTTAAAAGATGAATAAATAATTTAATTTTGATAGATTCAGTTCATATTCAGTTTCATTTTAACTTCAGTTAACATTAAATAATTTCCTTTAGATTCTATATTCCAAAATCCAAATTTCAAGTTCAAAGGAAATCGTCGTTTATATTATCTTCAAAACAATATTTCATGGTTCAAGGTTAAAACAATTTTTTATTTAACCAACCAGTGTCTTATAAAATTTTCTATCTTATGGCCAAGCGATACTTTAAATTTAATTTTAGTATTTTGGGAAAGGATATATATCATTACAATCCAAATCAGAGTTATAGGTATTTACCATTTCAACCTACGTTCTTAATACATTTTATTGATTAATCCCAGATTTATTTGATTCCCGTAACATCTAAGGTAAATGATTGAGATTAATCAACACAAGAAAACAGTCATATATAATAAATGTGAATAACAGATTAATTCACACAATTTAACATCGATATATTCAGATATATCTATCTAAAGCATCCATCAACATCAATCCATCCAAACAGTTGAAAATCACATCAATTTACTAATTATTAGGTGTTGGGTTTTAAACTAGTAATTAAAGGTCAAATTTAACTTAACTGTAGAATTTAAACTAATAGTCAAATTAAATTACACTATCAATGTCAATCAACATAAATATGCAGTTTTAACTAGCAAAGAACAATAAATACCATCATATCATAACAGGATTTTAATTTAACTGACAATCAAATATTTTAGTTAAGCATGAGTGAGTTTAATTACTTACCTTTGCTTTTGATTCATTTGAAATCCAAACAAAGGCCCAATATTTAACTATCTCCAAATCCAACCAAATGAATTCCATATCGTACAGCATTCCAATACGAACCTAACAAAAAAACCACGAGTCAATTTGAGTTTGTATGCAGAAGTTATACATGTTTTATCATTCGAATTTCAAACTAAACTAAAATATAATAACCTCACCTAACCAAAATTTGACACTTCAGCAGCTCACCCCTAGCATGCCTCTTCGTTCGTGAGAACGGTTCCAGGATTGCTTGAACCCAACCCGTGTTGAATTCCAACATCACGCACGCAAATTGAGACCACCAGCACCCAATCAAAACTCACCACAGTGTGTGCCTCCTCACACTTGACCTTCGACCGAATCGCGACCTCCTAAGGGGGACCCTTTCATCACCGAAACTCCTTAAAATGCGCTAACTTCATGACAAAAGTCTTGCAGTTTCTAAAACATTAAACGTCGATCAACCATATGGATGCGTAGATCTCGCGATGCTCTTCGATTTTCATGTTGTAAGTTTTCAAAAATAAAAAGTGGATTGAGAAATACTAGCGAAGAAGGGTGGGAGGTCGATGGCTATCGAACATAACAACGACCATGAAGAAGAATTCTGAAATTATTTTATTATTTAATTGTCTCGGTTTGTGTGTTTTAAAGCCAAAAAGGTCTTGTCCAAACTAGGTCTGCTAACAGCCTACCTATAGGTTTAAAGGCCTTCTGAACGCAATGGTACTAGTGGAAAATCCCAATTTCAAAGTCTACATCCGTTTGTTCATAAAATTTGATCATTCTAATTAAATTACACACATAAATTTCCTACATGTTTTAATTTCACACGATCAAACGATAAGTCTGATGGCTATGAAATTCGAAACCTTACAATAATTCAATATTCCGGATTCGATGAAACTGGTTTCGTCGAAATCTGAGATCATTTGAAAAAATGGTTATTTTAAATCTCAAATCGTTAATCGATACGTGTTTATATCACGCACGACCACATAACAACTCCAATTGACGCGAAACTTAAAATCTCACAATAATTTAAAATTTTAGATCCAATGAAACCGATTTCATCAAATTTCGAGATCGTTTGCAAAATGACTAATTTAAAAAGTTCATTAATATATTAAAATATTTAGTTTTCGTTTATTCACGTTTTATTTCGATTGAAAAGTTTAATAACTTTACTCAAATCAAAATAGAGTTCATATAAAGATTATAAACCATATTTCGTTTATTTTGAATTCCAATTTTGACTATTTAACAAATTCAATTTGGGTTTCAGTTATAAATTAATCAAATACATTTCCTTTAAATATTTTAATACTGAAATCATAATTTATTTGCAATCAAATTCAGGTTATTATTGTCATAATAGCTTGATATTTATTAAACAATGATATAAGTTCACACCATAAATTTTCATATTAAATCATTAATTTTTATTATAAATTTATCAACTCAACTTAATTCAAATATTCTAATATTAAAATCTATATCTCAATATTTAACAGTACAAATCAAATCATTATTCCATTTACAATCTATGCAGGTTATTGCTGCTATAACAAGTTGAACTTTGTTACTTAAATCAATTTAATGAAGTTTACAGCATAAATCTTCACACTTAAATCATTAAATTTTATTTATATCCATAAATTCAAAAGTCATATTAAATCCAATAATTTAAATAGTAGAAAAATATGGGCTGTTACACTCTACCCTACTGAAAACATTTCGTCCTCGAAAAGGTGTAGTAAGGAAGTTGCTAATTTTTATTTTTAACCATATAATTTCCAACTTAACTTAGAAAACATTAACTTACGTAGGTAGTTTTATATAGGCTTGAAAACCAAATTTCCACAAAATTTTCATAAGTCCTAAATTTACGAAAATTTTCGATAGAGTCTTCTTTATACGGCTAGGTTCGGAAATACCACAATACATATATAATCACAAATATACATCTCATCTCAATGATGAGGCATCCCAAACCTTGGGAAACAAAATATTTACCCGAAACATAATATATAATCCGAGATCGTACCTTTTATTAGTGTTATTAGCAATTTAGCTTATTTTAAGCAAGCAAAAGCAATATTATGTGCAAGCGGCTCCAAAAGCAAGCATGTGTCATCCATACCTACTAAAACACTCAACAACAAATAAAACAAACACTTATAAAAGAGATAAATCGATATATCTACAAATGTCATATATGAAATAGCACATACAACAAAAGAAACGAATAAATCATCCAAAAATAATATTCATCCAACAAGCACAATTACAAGTTTTGCAATGTCAATATATTAATTCGTTCAACCTTCATTAAGTTTATAAATTTATAAACCTATTCCCTTATGTTTTCATCTAAACTAGATAAACATTCATATTTAACTTGGAAATATCGACTATTCTAAATCGTCGAACATCCAACCATCAATACCAATACGTTTAATTCATTACCAAGCAATTCACTTTATTAGTTTGTTTCACTGATTCGGTTTATTTGCCTTAATTAGTTGAATTCAATTTTATAACATAACTAAGTACATATCATTTATTGTCATAACTTACGTTTCATTCATATTTATAAACCATCAATTGTATTTCACCTTCCATTATCTATACCAATACTTATATTATTCAACTGCTTATTCCCATAACATTTTTAATTTCTTATATATTTTGGGTAAGTCATACATGCTATAGAAAAGGATGATTATCATACAAGTTCAATAGTTTTAATTCGTTTCAAATTCACTATTTCACATTTTTAAGAGTTTCAACTTTAATTTATACTTCTCTTTGGTTCATTTTATTTATTTAGTTCACAATTCAAACATTCCAAAATTTTAAGTTCAATTCATTTCATTAATTATTCGGGAATTAAGAATTCAACTTCGGGTTCATTTCCAAATCAACTTTAAAATATTATATATATATTATATTTTTTATATCAAAACGCATTATAAAAGATCTAAATGAAATTCAATTTCTCAAAACAAAGTACAAGAGTTCTAAGTGGTCTCCCCCACCCAGACTCTTGAAAATACACGTCAATGGTGCGTGTACTCATCATCAAAGTCATTTACAGAGATAAGAGGGGGATATACACTTATTTCCTTTAAATCGTTTGAAAACTAAATTTACATGAAACTATTTCTACAATATACTTATATTATCTGAAAACCATTTACAAATCAGTACTTCAAAATCACCAGAATTTAAATTCTCAATTTCATATTTAAATTCATTTTATTTCATTATCAAATAAATTTTCAATATTTCATTTTCTAAAATCATTCAATATTCAATAGTTTAATCATTGACTGATCAAACAATAAATGTTGACAATTTAATATTTTCATTACCAATTAAGTTTTCAATATTTTATCTTTCTTAAAATCATTCGATAGTCAATACTTTAGAGATATTGACTAATCGAACAATAAATGATGAAAATACATTATTATCATCCCTTAAACAACCAACAAAATCAAAATTAGTAGATTGTCAAAATGATTGGTCACATATAAAAAATATAATCCAAAATAATATTTGTGTCGATCGGTCCTATTGAAATGTTTAGAAATCCTAATCGATGCCTGGCGTCGTAAGTATCAACCATAATTTATAATACTCAATGGAACAAATAAACACAATACAAGACCATTTTTATATCAAAATTATACGTTCTCTCATATACACTCGAACTCATTCTAGGGTATTACCACCCCATCTGTAATGAGTTAACCCCAAATAGAGCCCAGGCGTATTCACTACTATTATTTCGCTACATAATTTGGTATGTTGTATGATAGTTAACTCTAATGATTTGTTGTAATGTATAATCAAATAATTTAACAACTTCATGAACTGTTGATTATTATATCTTATCCTTCCACTATAAGATTCTGTGATTGTTTTTCTTCTTTCTTCGTTTTCTTATATTAATCCCAATAACTATATGTATTCTTGATTTATTTGAGTTGACATTTGTGGATATTTGTCGATTTGAATGGTTAATAATCCACGTTGTTAGAATTGGTATCACAACCAGATTATTATTGTTATAACAAGTTGAATTTCATTACTTAATCAATTTAATGAAATTTACATCATATATCTTCACACTTGAATCATTAAATTTTATTTATAACCATAAAATATTCAAAAGTAATAATAAATCCAATAATTTAAATAGTAGAAAAATACGTGTTGTTACAATAAAACTCATAGCATAAGGATAAAATGTAATAACCACATAAGTAAATCATAAAGCTATTTACAATATGCATTGTATTACAACATCTGAGGTAAAAAAAAATCAATAAACATACCAAGTAATGTGGAAGAATAATACTCTTAAATACGAACACTACAATGTCTTCAGCAAACGGAAATAACTTAGGCAAACTCGAGCATAATGAAAAACAATATGCTCAAATCATGACTAAATTTTCTCATATAAATCAAATCAAAGCATGAAATAAGGATACAAGTAACTTAAGAGATGTTACGAGATATTCTGTAACAAAACGAAATTTCTGAACCAACTTAAATTTTTTATTTTAGCCATTTTAATGAATTTTGAATATTTGAAATGATTTATTTTAAGACTAAAAATTTATTTTAAACGAAGTTAGAACGTATAAATTTATTTCAGTTATAAAATGAGCCTGAAATGGCGTGGTAGTTTGAAAATTCGATTTTAAATTTCAATTGGATGTACATGATTCAAAATAATTCTGATTTCATTAAAACAAGAAATATTAGAATCTGTTTAATAATATTTTTCTAACGAATGTGAAAAATCCAGATTTCATAATATAAATTAAAAGTTATGTCCAATTTAAAATTCAGAATAGTCGCTATGGAATATATATATATATAATAATATAAAGCCCTTAAAAATAGCCATGTTGCAAACGATCTTCGTTTTCGACGAAACCATTTTTCTGGATCCGAAATGCCAAATTATTACTAGATTCCAATTTCCATAATTTTTGGAATTGATATGTGAGCTTGGTAAATTTAAACGTGTTTGGTCAATTCAGTTTGAATTTAATCAACTAAAAAAGGGCCATTTTTCAAATGGTCTCCAAATTCGACAAAATTAGTTTTGTTAGGACCGTATCGTCAAAACATAGCTAGATTTAATTTTCTAAATTTTTTGGAGTCAGTATGTGGCCCTGATAAATTAAAATTTAATATATAAGGATATATATTTTAATTTTGACAAAAACTAGTTAAAACAGTCGAATTGGCTTACTGGGCATATTCCATTGTGTCCGGAATTGGGTTATTTAGGTAGGGGCGACAGTCGTTGGGTTTGATTTGGAGTTCGAATGGGTAAATAAGTAAAATTAGAATTTATTGAATTAAATATTCATATATATTTTATATAAATATACCCCTATCTAAACCCTAATTCCCAAATTTAGAGCAGCCGTCAAATTCGATTCAACGAACCTAAAGCTCCAAACTTTGGCCTCCGAAATCTCCAAATCCTCACAATAAAAACCAAATCGTTCAAAGGAAAAACTGAAGAACTAGAGGGGGCTTTCTTCTAAAGTGGTTTGAGGATTTATCGTGTTGTGTAGAGTTCAGAATTCGCACAGGAACCGTCATCGTTCAACCTGGATTTCGCCGCCGATGGGACCACCGAATGGCAAACCCTTCTAGGCGTTCGTGGAGAAGGGTCCGATGCTCCGTTTGCCAACGTTCGTGGACCTCCGGTCATTTCTGGGTGGTGCAATACCAAACCCAAGGGAGATGGCATGTTTTATTTTGAGTCCAGGCAAATGCTGATGATTCGGGAAGAAAGGGTTAAGACCCCTCTTTGATTAAGTAATTAATTTTATTAATTATTGTTAGAAATGGATTATGTAAAAGGTTTAACCCTTCATAACTTCCTCATACTATAACGAAATTCAGTGAAATAAAGTTCGTTGGAACTGTGAAGTCGAACACTACAACATGGGACTGACTAGATCAGAAACGGGGCACGTTAGAATTTCAGGCAAATCCAAATCTGAACAGCACAAAAATTCAGAAATAAAAACTGACGGAGTGGAAACCAAGGTGAGAACTCCTTCTCACTCTAATTATTTTACAGTAAAATATATACTAGGATGCAGACGGGGCTTAGTAGCCCCAAACACCATTTACTGTACATACCATGACTGTTTGTTTGGATTGTATTGTGTGATCTGATTACATTATGAGAAAAATTGACTATATTGTGATATTGAAATGGAGTAAATTATATATATATATATATATATGCATTGTATAAATTATTTATATATGCGATATGTAAATTATTTATGTACGTTGTATAAAATTCTCCTGAAATAAAATAAATATTCATTTACAATCATGCCGTTTGTTTATGTACACCCATTTAGCTGATATTGATTGGGACGATAAATTTTATACATCGTCCAACTGCAAAAATAAAATTCAGCATTTGTTGGTTGAAACCCTACACGAGTATTGGGATGATATTTGGCGTACACTAATCCCAATTTTTTAGTTGTATGTCAATCGATGGGTTGACAGACTGTTGTAAGCGCTAATTATTCATATTTAATGCTTATGCAGTTGTGTAATGCACTCTGGATGGTGGTTGACTGCGTATGATTATTGTTGTATACATGTGTCTATGAAATCAATATAAATAACATTATATGGTAATTGACTGTGCCTGGTTCCAATCCAGAAATAATGAATATTTTACAATAACAAATATTTTAAAATAATATTCCGTAAAGGATTAAAATATGATTTTGATGTTCGATTTGGGATGGGCACGAAAATATTGAAATATGTGAAGTCGTGTTGATTAGTTATGCGCCATTTTGACGCGAACGATATTTATATCGATTTTATTCAGTTTTATAATGAATATCGAAAGAGAAATGATTTCAAAATCTGATAATTGAAAATATTACCATTTTAATATTATAATGATATGAAATATTCAATTTTGATTTAAAATTGAAAATGAAGTTAGAATCGTTTTAAAACGAATTTATGAACATTTTATAAAATACGTTTTAAATTGAAATCGACGAAATATATATAATACATATATTATATAATTAATGGCCTGAATAGAATGCACCGCGTCGCGACTGTTCACGAGTTTCGACCATTGACTTCGAATTGACATTACGGGAGATTCGACAGTCGGGTTCTCCTTAAACCAGAACCGTTGGGTTCGTATCGGAAAGAGCTTTCCAATGAATATAAGAGATTTGTAATCTAACGGTCTGATTTGGAATTATGTCCAAATGAAATTTGGAAAAGATCGCTGTAAGTGCAGTTCGATGACCGTTTATGAAATCGACTGAAATGGCCTAAATAAAATTATTAAAAATATTAATAATTTGTGTAAAATCATAATAAATGATTTGGAAAGAATTGGGATGAAAAATTCCACGTTTGTAAAGATAAAATATATATTTTTATCAAAATGAACTAGTTATTAACTAGAATAATAATCCAATATTTTTAAAGAAATAAATTGGATTTGAAATGGTTTTTAAAATAACCAAAATTTTCCAATGAATAAATTGGAATGGATTGGAATGGAAATAGTCTTCGGAATACTTCGATATTGGATTCCGTGGTTACACGGATATTGTTATGGGATTTTGGAAGATACAAATATCGTTATTCCCAATACGATATCCGTTAATTTCAGAATTTGCTATTGAATATAAGCCGATATAATTTCTATTCAGAGCCTTATATTTAATATTAAATTGAATTTTGTGTTTGTCGTGAATGGTGTCTTAAATAACACTGTTCTTAAACCCAGTGTGAAAAGAATAAATCTTTTAATTAAGATTTAGTGAAGTTTTCCAATTAATTAATATTTAATTGGAATTGAATAAAAGAACTGGATTTTGGGTTTGTCATGAATGGTGTCTTTATTAACACTGTTCTTAAACCCCGAAGAGAAAAGAATAAATCTTTTAAATAAGATTTAGTGAAGTTTACCAATTAATTAATATTTAATTGGAATTGAATTGAAATTGGATTTTTGGGTTTATCGTGAATTGTGTTTTAAATAACACTTGTTCTTCAACCCAATTAATAGTGAAATGTGATTTGGAATTTATAAATCTTTTTATTAAGATTTAATGTAAAATTTCCAATGTAAAGTTTTCCAATTTAATAAAATAAATTGGAATGGAATGGAATTCAATTTGATAATAATCGAAGTGAGCTTCTGTGGAGTAAGTCATTTAATATATATGGAATTTAAAGGGCTTTGTCATTATTCCATTTATAATATTAGTCGGATACGGAATTGATATCGATTATATATTCATTTGTTTTCCGTGAAGATTCCATGGTTAATGGAATGTGATTTTGGGTTTATCGTGAACTGTGTTTTAAATGGCATTAGTTCTTTAACCCAGTTAAAGACAGGATTACATGGCTAGCATTGTATTTCGAACTATATTCGTTGATCTCTGCTAAATAGATATCTGTTTGGTGGCGGTGAATTTATTCTCTTGCATAACACCCTTCTCTGAGACGTACGAGCTTAGAGGTTATACATTGGCAGAAATCAGTGGTACGGTGAGGATTATCGATGTGGCATTGTTTGGGTTTTCAAAGTTAAATAATCATTAATAATGATTTTTGAGAAGATTAAAACTAAGTGGAGTTTTAATGAATCTTTAATTAGATTTAAATGTGAATGTGATAATTTAAATTATCAAATTTGGGAAATAATCGAGAGTGGAGTATCACCAGTTTTGCTTCAAGCGATAGTTAAATCTTTAATTCGATTTGAATGGGAAATGGTAATTAATTTTTACCGATAACACAGTGGTGTTAGATATGGAGTATCACAAGTTTTGCTGCATGGGATGAATTAGTTAGGATTGGGATAATAAAATAAACGATTACTTTAGTATGGCTCGTTAATCCCGACTAGTTGGATAAACCTTAATTTGGTTTAGAATTGAAAAGATAATGAAATCTTTTGAAATGATATCCAAAGGAAGATTAAAGAGTAAATTTAAAAGAATTTTTCTTTGATAAAATTAATGGGAACCTTTCCCTAAAGATATGAATATTTGAATAAAAGAATAGTCTAGATTGGAATGAGGCGTATGTTGTATTTTTGTAGCACTTGATTATAAGATACGCGAGATATTCGGAAAGACCGGGTTTACGCCCATTCTTAATAACCGATTCGACGATAAGTCGATGATGAAGATGGTGGTTGAAGACCGGAGATCTTCACATCGTTTGGATGATTACTGATGTCTTTATTGGGCTGTACACCCAAGACAAGGTAATAATTGGTGATCGTCCAGACGTACTTGGAGATCCACCGAATATGTGAGGACCTCTCTCCTGTATTGGACATATGGGATGAGGAATAAGGTGCCTCCGATTTTGTTCAGACCTAGAACGAACTAGTAAATGGATGTGTGTCTAACATTGGATTTTATTCTGTGTTGATTGATTTCTATTAAATATATATCTGTTTGGTGGCGGAGAATTTATTCTCTTGCTTAACACCCTTCTCTGATACGTACGAGCTTAGAGGTTATATATCGATAGACATCAGTCGCATGGCATGAATTGTCAGTGTGGCATGCTGAGATGCAAATGATCAAGGATTCTGTTGAAAAGTAGAGTCTTGTGGTTGATGATCAAAGTACGGCTTTAAATTGCATAGCTTTGTGTATAGTGTTAATTCGCGATCCTCACACCCCGGTATAAACCATAAACAAGAGAGAAGTGCAGGGAGAACGTGCATTTCTTTCTAGCTTGGAGTGGTGTCATGGTATGGACCCCAAACATTTTTACTTATGTGGATGATGGAAAGCGAGGTGCATCGGATATATCAGTCACTTCGAGGACGATGGATGATATGGTTGACATACTGACCATTATGCCCCCATAGGGCAGGGAAATGTATTGTTCAGGAATAACTAATCCACAAATGTAAGAGTGGACCGGCCCTGAAGATCCAAGGTGAAGTTGCGGCTATATCCTAAAACATGGTAGGTTAGATTGTCTTGAATTCGGTAAGGATGATCCCTTGCCTTGGTTCATAGATAGAATCTAACTTCCAATACGTGACATTTCGGTTTTAATTGTAGAGCCTCGTATGGCGACATAGTGGGACGGGGCACTATGCCGTCTATGATTGATACATTTATATTTGAAGTTGTTTTATACACTGTACACTTATAATAGTATCAAAATGATTTATTTTAAACGTACCAAGAATATTTGGCTATTATAAGGTAAAACTCTATCCTTCGGCTTGCGTTGCATTGTGTGATGGGACCTAAGTCTTATAATAGCTTCATTTTTCCAAAAAGCATTGCACTGTTTGTTATATGCACTGGTATTCTTGGGAGGAAACCCGTTCCGTTTTATACGGCGTGGTCCCTTGATATACCTAACTTTAAAGTAAAGTTTTAAATAACTTTTTTAGTTCTCACACCAGTCACATGACTAACTCGGAGTTTATTGTTTTAACCTGAATTCTGAGTGCCCCTATTTTCCACATGGGCAGCTAGTAGTTTTGGTTTTTGCAGATGTTTCTTTTCAGGATCCTAGATTTACAACTGGAACTATATTCGGAAAGCTTTGTATCCTTGTATTTCTTTCAGTTGTGTTATGTATTATTTTCCCGCTGCTATATATTTAAACGTAATTTAAATCTTTGTTATTTTCTGTTGTATATTATTTATTCATAATCTGTTATATTCTTGTACTCTAATGTAAATTGTTGTAATAACAATGATATGTTCTTCGGTTTGTGTTCTGATTGTCGTGTTCTCAACTCAATTCGGCTTCGTCCGTCTCTTCGGAGATAGAGGGAGTTTAGGTCGTGTCAGCTTGGTATCAGAGCTTTGGTTTACAGAGCTCAAGAACATGACACTTTAGAACCAAACAAAAGAATTCATCAGAGATTGGATTAGTAATTTCCAATAAGAATGACTCGTTAGAGATAGGGTTAGTAGTACCCTAGAATGAGTTCGAAGAGTGTTATTTATAAAAATAAAAAGAAAACAAATTTAGTTTTGAGAAAAAAGTTATATCTATCATACGTATTTGAATATTTTATTTTAAATTGATTTGGACTATTTAGTATAAGAAGATTTTGCATATATGTCTCTCGAACGTATATTTGAAGTCTCAAATATACTGGGTGGATATAGAATTACACTCTAGTCGCACATAGATGATTTTGATGATAGTGTACACATCATCAGTATTTATGTTCGAGTTTCGAAAGTGGGATATCTATATATTTCCAATTGACTAGTGTGAGTACCAAAATATAGTTAGAATACATTGTTGTAAATTGACACCAAAAATTGATTTTTTAATATATAGAAGTTATATGTTTGAAAAGCTAATCAACAAATTGATTACTGGTTGCTATATGCGATTATTAGTTCAACTAATTAAAATTATTGGAATAACAAAACCTATAGGAGAATGAATGAAAATTTAGCCAAATTGAGTCAAATTTTGAACTGAATTGAAAATTGATTGGAAATGGCATACAGATACATATATATGTGTGAACAGTTCATAGCATGGAAGCTAAGAAGAGGAATAAAATTGTATGCCCAAAAAATATGCACATGTTTACTATTTTATTGGGTTTTAATGATTTTATGAGCCAATTGGCTAGCCGCTTGGCTTTTTCTTTTTCTTTTGGATTGGTGAGGGCCCTGTGAGGCAAGTTGCGGTTTTAAAGGTCTCCCCATACAAAGGAGGTTATGCGAAATTTTTCGATAATTTAGGGCGCTAGCCAAATTTTTGAGAAATTAGAAAATTCTTAGAAATTGAAAAGTTGAAGAATGAAAGCCAGAATGAAAGTTGAGTTGGTTAGTTAAACAACTTTCAACTCCATTCCTTTTCGAGGACGGAAAGATTTTAAGTGGGGGAGATTGTAACAACCGAAAATTTCCGAACCAATTAATTTTTGGGTCCGTTTGTCACCGGTCCCTATTAAGTTTCAAAATTAGGCTCACATCCAGTCCTAAACTTATTGTAAATTAGGTCCCTATTTTTCAAAAACGTATAAAAATATATAAAAAATCACATAAATTCATTATTAAATAAAACACGTTCACGCCAAAAAAATCAGGTGGAAAATCAATCAAAAACCACGTCAAAACCCAAAATAACACAAAATCAGCGAAACAGCAGGTTTTTGCATCAAAAGATGCACCTATTCGTAAATAGTTGCATACATTCATGCTTATATTTCACTGTTGCGCCCAAACTGCAGTATAAATGCATACATGTATGCAGCTAAACTGCATTATATGCATCCTTTTATGCATATATTCAAATTTGGTCTGTTTTTTCAAGCATTCGCCGTTTTCAGACATTGTTGCACACATTTATGCTCATGTACAGAATAAATGCATGCATTCATGCGTATATTCGCAAGTCATCGTCCCTTTTAATTTTTTTGCACACATGCATGCATATATACAGAATAGTTGCATTCATGTATGCAACTTTTCGTTACACGTGAATCTCAATTCAACTTTGTATGCATAAATGTATGCAGTTATTTGATAATAGTTGCATACATTTATGCGTATATAGGTCCAGATTTTCAACATAAATACACTATATAAATATATGCATACATGTATGCTACTATAAGCAATAGTTGCACAGAAGTATGCAACTTTTTTTAAAAAATTTGCGTGGACTTTTGGGATTATTTCCAAATTTTAGGAATTTTTTTTTATGCATGAGCGCATTTTATTTTGTGCATATTTGAAAAAGGCGGAAGTGGATGTGGCAGGAGGCGGGATGGAGTAAAAATTTTGGGCGACAGCTAAAAATAGGGACCAGAAATGCATAGAAACTTTGACTGGATGTGGTGTTAATTTTGAACATTTTTAGGGATGTGAGCCTAATTTTCACTTAATTTTTTTATTTTAGCTATTTTAATGCATTTTGAATATTTAAAATGATTTATTTTAAATAATAACGACTAAAAATTTATTTTAAACAAAGTTAGAATGTATAAATTTATTTTAATTATAAAACGAGCCTAAAATGGCGTAGTAGTCTGAAAATTCATTTTAAATTTCAATTGAATGTACAGGATTCAAAATAAATCGGATTTCAGTAAAACAAGAAATATTAGAATCTTGTTAATAATATCTTTCTAACAAATGTGAAAAATCCAGATTTCATAATATAAATTAAAAGTTATGTCCTGTTTAAAATTCAGAATAGTCGTTATGGTTTATATATATTTTAAATAAAATAAAGCACTTAAAAATAGCCATTTTGCAAACAATCTCTATTTTTGACAAAACCACTTTTGTTGGATCCGGAATGCCAAATTATTGCTAGATTCCAATTTTCATAATTTTTGGAATTGATATGTGAGCGTGGTAAATTTAAACGTGTTTGTTCAATTCAGTTTGAATTTAATCGGCTGGAAAATGGCCATTTTTAAAACGGTGTCCAAATTCGACAAAATTAGTTTTGTTAGGACTGTATCGCTAAAAACATAGCTAGATTTATTTTTCTGGAATTGTTGGAGTCTGTATGTGGTCCCAGTAAATCGAAATGTATGTTAAAATTTAATATATAAGGATTTATATTTTAATTTTGACAAAAACTGATTAAAACAGTTGAATTGGCTTATCGGGCATATTCCATTGTGTCCGGAATGGGGGTATTTAGGTGAGAGCGATAGTCATTGGGTTTGATTTGGAGTCCGAATGAATAAACAATTAAAATTGGAATTTACTGAATTAAATATTAATATATATTTTATATAAATATACCCCTATCTAAACCCTAATTCTCAAATTTAGAGCAGCCGCCAAATTCGATTCAACGGACCTAAAGCTCCAAACTTTGACCTCCGAAATCTCCAAATCCTCACAATAAAAATCAAATTGTTCAAAGGGAAAACTGAAGAACTAGGAGGGGGCTTTTGATCTAAAGTGGTTTGAGGATTTATCGTGTTGTGTGGAGTTCAGAATTCACATAGGAACCGTCGCCGTTCAACCTAGATTTCGCCGCCCATGGGACCACCGAATGGCACACCCTTTTAGGCGTGCGTGGAGGAGGGTCTAGCGCTTCGTTCGCTGACGTTCGATGGACCTCCGGTCATTTCAGGGTGGCGGGATACCAAACCCTAGGGAGATGGAATGTTTTATTTTGGGTCCAGACATATGCTGATGGTTCGGGAAGAAAGGGTTAAGACCCCTCTTTAATTAAGTAATTAATTTTATTAATTATTATTAGTTGTGGATTTTGTAATAAAATGTTTAATCCTTCATAATTTTGTCATACTATAACGCAATTCAGTGAAACAAAGTTCGTTGGAACCGTGAGGTCGAACACAACAACATGGGACTGACTAGATCAGAAAAGGAGCACATCAGAATTTTAGGGAAATCCAAATTCGAACAGTACAAAAATTCAGAAATAAAAACTGACGGAGTGGAAACCAAGGTGAGAACTCCTCTCACTCTAATTATTTTACCGTAAAATATGTACTAGGATGCAGACGGAGCTTAGTAGCTCCCGACACCGTTTATTTTATAAACCATGACTGTTTGTTTGGATTGTGTTGTGTGATTTGATTGTATTCTGAGAAAAAATGATTGTATTGTGTATTGTGATATTGAAATCGAGTATATAATATATATATATATATATATATATATATATATATGCGTTGTATAAATTATTTGTATACGCAGTATGAAAATTATTTATATACGCTGTATAAAATTCTCCTAAAATAAAATAAATATTCATTTACAAATCGGACGGTTTGTTTATGTACACCCATTTAACTGATATTGATTGGGACGATAAATTTTACACATTGCCCAACTGCACAAATAAAATTCAGTATTTGTTGGTTGAAACCCCGCACGGGTAATGGGATGATATTTGGCATACACTAATCCCAATTGTTTAGTTGTATGTCAATCGATGGGTTGACAGACTGTTGTAAGCGCTAATTATTTATATTTAATGCTTATGCAGTTGTGTAATGCACTCTGGATGATGGTTGACTATGTATAATTATTTTTTGTGTACATGTGTGTATGAAATCCATATAAATAACATTATATGGAAATTGACTGTCTCTGATTCCAATTTAGAAATAAAAAATATTTAGAAATAACGAATATTTTAAAATAATGTAACACCCCACGTCTGTTAATGTCACTCACAACGGGAATGCATTAAGTTTCGTGGAGCATTATAAGTAAACAAAATGGAATATTACAGGACAGAAAAAGTAGTACTAGAAAATCTTGTAATTTTGTTGCAGCAGAAACAGAAACAAGTTTGATTACATTTCCAAATACAAAAATCAAGTACATAATATCAGTCTTGTACAAAACCTTCAGAATACATAATTTTAAAGCCATAATCCCCAACAGAAAAATGCCATACGCAGAATCAAAGCCAACCAATACACCTTTCAACTTCAAGCTGGAAGAAAGAGATATCTGAACTAATCTTGAGTATTTCCTCCCAAAGAACCGGGGGGGGGGGAACGGAAGAAAAGAGGCGAAACAAACTGGGTCAGACATAAGTCTGGTGAGTCCAGTGACTTTAACGATATAATCATTAAAGTAACAGGATATGAACATAAACTGGAAAGCAAGAAATATGTAGAATAAACAGGCATGATAAAGCAGACAAGATGAACAAGATATAACGTTGATTTCGCTTTTAATCACTACAGGATAATTACTACACTGCACCAATGCTAGTAACACCGTATCATTACTAGTTACACCGCACCCTTACTAGTCCCATACTAAAAGTTGATCCCTCTTACTAATCATGATAATGGTAGTTTCGTGTACTCCTAGATGCTATCGTAGGTGCCCCTTTTTGCTCCTACCCCCCACGAGTTGTACCCACTACCTTCCTCGTTCAATCGGCTCCCTAACTCGCATGTATTTATTACTTGTGTCATTCGACCTCGCTTGTATGTATTCATTACTTGTGTCATTCGGCCCCGCTTGTATGTAGATACCTGTGCTGGCCCCATCATGGGGTGTATCAATTCCCATGATGGCAACCCGACACGATTCAAGATGCACAGTGTATACTACTTATGCCCAGTGTTTGCTTTTTCCACTCTGGAGCACGTGCACGTCCATACTCCGTCGGAACCTACACTACAGCACCACCCACCGCTATTTTGACCGCTTATAATCAGCCCATTAATCATGCCCCACCCTGCCCAGCTCAGGGTACCATGATACATCTATGTGGGTTACTGCTGAAATGGGTCCCCGTTACTAGGGTTTTCTAATCAACATGTTATAATGGTTAAGTGTTCTCAATTTAACTTAACCCCACCCATTTGCTTAATTAACATGTTGTACTCGTTAAGTGTTGCCTATTCATGTGTTACTTAACCTTCTCACTGATTCACGCATGTTTATTTAATGGTTAAGTTTGTGGGCCTATATATACTAATATTACCCACTTACCCAAGATTTACTTAACCCTTCCCCTTATCAAGTCCATATGTACTATTGGTTAAGCTTGCCTAAACCCTATCCACTTTGTTCATGTAATATTGGTTAAGTTATCTTCTTGTCCATGTTAACTTGACCCACCCATCTAACATGTTGTATTGGCTAAGTGTCGCCTATTCATATGTTAATTAACCTTTCCATTCTTAGCATGTCTATTCCTTAGCTTTAATTTATTCATTAAAGCACCAACCTCTCACATTAGAACTGTTGTTTGCGGTTGCTAGATGTGTGGGCGGTTCCGGGCAGACTTCTACCGCAAACTCATTCTAACCTCAGGTTTTTGGGCTTAATGCGCTAACCTCTCACAATAGATCTATGTTGTTGCAGTCGCTGGATGTGTCGGGCGGTTCCGGGCAGTCTTACACCGCAACTCAATCTAACCGCAGGTTAGGCACATTCATCTTTTAACCAATTTACATATTTACCATTCATGTCCAAGTTTATATGTAAATTATCCATAAGTGTGGTCAATTAATGTTACGCCACATTTTCTAGTTATGCCCAAAATTAATTATATGATTACAACCCCTTTTTATGCCAATTACCTAATATTCAACTTTTACCCAACGTTTCCATGTCATTCGTGCGTATAGTTCATGTGATACGTTAGGCTCGCAATTAGCCCAACTCATAAAAAAAAGGAAAAAGGGAAGAAACTCATGACATCATAACTGGCATATACAATATATATCTAAGACGGCATAAATCTAGTAAACATATAAAAATAGATCCAATCAGCATATTTGGTGCAAACTAGCATGGATCTAAACATAAACTTGCACAGATTTAAATATATGAACATATAATTCTAAACATATGGAGTAATATGGATCTAATCGTATAAACATGTAGATCTAAACATATGAACATATAGCTCTAAACATATGGACTGATATGGATCTAATAATATAAACATGTAGATCTAAACATATGAACATATAGTTCTAAACATATGGACTGATATGGATCTAATAATATAAACATGTAGATCTAAACATATGAACATATAGTTCTAAACATATGGACTAATATGGATCTAATCATATAAACATGTAGATCTAAACATATGAACATATAGTTCTAAACATATGGACTGATATGGATCTAATCATATAAACATGTAGATCTAAAAATATGAACATATAGTTCTAAACATATGGACTGATATGGATCTAATCATATAAAAATGTAGATCTAAACATATAAAATATGATCTTACATGTATGAACATGAATTGCATATAATCTTTCATAACTTGCATAGATCGAGCAAACTTGCATACATAACTTGCATACGTAATTAGGCATATGAATTAACATAGAACATAACTTGCATATAATGAATCAAATCAAGCATAAATCAAAACGTATTTTGCAAAGACATAAACTTTATATGATTTACAAACATTTTCATATAGTCGAATTCATAACTCATCACAATTACGTTTAAACAATTATCTTGTGAAAGTAACTGCACTCACAGAAAATAGATCTTGAATTCAGGGTTCTGATTTCTGAAGTGGCAAAGCTAATCCGTTGATGTAGGCATTGATTCGTTCGTTGTTGTTCTAGAATTCCTTTTCGCAATTCCTAGGCTTTGAATCTTTATCTCTTATCTTTTTATCTTTAATCTAGAATTTGATTTGTTATGGTGGCAATTAGGTTAGTTTGTAGATGAACATCATGATGACATCATAATTTTGGGTTGTGAGGTCTGGGGTGATTATATAGAATTTATGATTAATATGGGCCTTTAGATCAACCTAGTAGTCATTAAATCCATCCAAATCCAAGAGAGCCAACCACAACATGACAAATATGCCCTAACACCTCAGAAAATCGTCACTGTCCAGATCAGCTCGCTGGAGTCGACCCCTATGGGGGGGTCGACACCTATGTCAGCACCCCTAGGGGGGTCGACACCTGTGTTGACACCCCTGGGGGGGTCGACACCCTATAACGGAACTTTTCCTGCCCAGCCTTCTCTGCAGATTTGAATTTCGAACTCGATTTATTTAATTTTTAATTTCTGCTTAAACTTGAAAACTTCTAACCTCCATAACTTCTTCATACGGAGTCCGATTCACGCAAACTAGGACTCTATCTCAAGCAGAATTCCGAGATGAGCGCAATGGCATAACCCGTTTCATCTAATTCTTCTTTTATAGAATAATTATTCTTTAATTATCTCTTATGTCCCATTTTAAATCCCCCCTACTTAAATGATTTTGTCTCCGAAATCTTCAAGTCAAGAAGAATGTGTATCCTACCATCCAACAGCCATCTATTCAACCATTAAATCACAGGCATCCATTGTCCTTAAAAAGGTTTCTAACGCTTTCATGGTCATATGTATAGTGTGTGTATATGTCCTTATCTAATGCAAAATCAGGCGGTCTACTGATTCAGTTGACCTCCTTAATGCAAATTATGTCAATGCCATGAATCCATCATGTATGCAATTATTCCTAATCGTACTTTATAACTTCTACATGATTGCACAATCATCCATACAAATGCAAAATCTATATGATAACACATCAAATTTCAATCCATATACAAATACATATATTCATATGCAATATGAAAGTGACTTAGCCGATCTAGTGTCTAATGTGTGTGTAAATGCATCCACGTGCAACCACTAGCAAACACTTGCATCCACCAAACATAACATGTCTCAAATACATGTTTACAACCAAAGAATTTTTTACCTAAAGATCGAAGACATAATCGAGAGGATATACTAAATGATAGAATAAATATAAACAAAGCGATTGAAAAAGGAGAAGTTAAGAATATCCCCTCAAAAAAAGAAAAGGTACAACGTATGCATCTTGTCTTCCGTCTCCCAAGTTGCGTTTCCTTGATCATCTCTCCATTGGATTTTAACCAACTTGACCTCTCTGTTGCATAACTTCTTGATCTCCGATCCAAGGATGCATGTTGGAGCTCATCTAATCGTGGCATCTCGCTCCACTTCCACTTCTCTAAGCATGCTCGGCTCCACTATTTCCGTTGTATCATGTAAACACTTCCTCAAATGCGACACGTGAAACATGTCATGAACGCCACTAAGCTTTTTCGGCAACTTCACTCTGTGGTCTGTCCAATTCTTTCTATAACGGGGGATTGCCCTACAAACCTTAGTGCTAATTTCCCCACACTCCCCAAAGTGAACTACGTTCCTCCATGGTGACACTTTAATAAAAACCCTGTCTCCAACATCGAACTCAAGGTCGGTTTGTCTCTTGTCAGCGTTTGACTTTTGTCAGCCCTGTGTCGTCTTCATTCATCTTCGAATCAAGTCTGTCTCCTCAGAAGTTTCCCTAACCATATCTAGCCCAAGTAAAATCTTATCCGTAGATTTCCACCAACAAGTTGGTGATTGACACGGTCATCCATAAAAACTCTAATACTAGCTTAATAACTGTTGTTATAAGCGAACTCCACAAATGGAAAGTGCTCTTCTCATGTCCTCCAAAATCTAGGATGCATAACATCAAAAGATCTTCAAGGATTCTATTCACCCTTTCTGTCCGTCCATCCGTCTGTGGACGATACACGATGCTCAAACATAATTGCGTACCTACTGCCTTTTGCATATCACCTTTTCCTCTTGCATCGAAAACTGCTCCAAGCCCTGCCTCGCAAGTACTGGTATATACTGTGAACGGTTTGCTCCCATCTAGCAAAGTCAAAACTGGGGCTGATACCTTCGCAAAGCCCTTAACTAACTTTCTATAATAGCCTGCCAATCCTAGAAAACTTCTTACCTCCGTTGCTTTTCTAGGAACCTTCCTATCTTGGATTGCCACCACCTTCGTAGGATCCACTGCTATCCCTTCCTTAGAGACCACGTTTCCTAAGAACCTCACTTCTTTCCTCCAAAAATGACATTTGGAGAACTTAGCTTTGAGTTGATGTGCTCTAGGGTCTCTAAGACTTCCCTAAGATGTAGGGCATACTCTCCCTCGCTTTTAGAGAAAATCAAAATACTATCCAAAAAGACTACCACAAACTTGTTTAGGAACTCCCTAAACACCCTACTCATCAAGTCTATGAAATATGTGGGTGCATTCGTTAAACCCAAAAAAATGTATGACGAGCCCTTCAAAGAAACTGTTAGGAGTCCTAAAGGCAGTCTTATCTATGCTATCCTCAACTACCCTCAACTGGTGAAATCCTGTAGCTAAGTCCAACTGCGAGAAAACCGAAGCACCAGCTAACTGATAGAACAAATCATCTATCCTCGGCAATGGGTGTCTATTCTTCTTCGTGAGCTTGTTCGTCTCCCTATAGTCCATGCACAATCTAAGCGAACCATCGGTCTTCGTAGCAAAAACAACTGGAGCACCCCATTCCGAAATGCTTCTTCTTATGAACCCTTTCTCAAGTAGCTACCCTACTTGTTTACTGAGTTCCCTCCTCTCTCTCTCGGAACCATGTAGTGCACTGGCAATGCAACTGGCTTTTCATTATCTACAAAGTATATTCGGAGGTCTATCTCGCACCTCGGGGGTAGACCCTGAACCTCATCAAAGATGTCACCATACTCACGGACTACACAAACAGATTTCAAATCATCGATGAATGCGTTAAGAGATTCTAGGTAGCTAAGCATCACTGAACCCCTAGGGTCACAAGAAATATCAAGGTTCTTTCCACAACAAGTCAACAGTCTAACTACCCTCTTTTCACAGTTTTGGATGGCATCATGCCTGGCTAGCCAATCCATCCCTAGAATCAAGCCATAGCCCGTGAAACCAGGAACGAAGGTGTTGCATCCAAACCCAACGCCCAAGATAGACACTCTCAAAACTCGACAGTCCATAGATAAGTGAGCCGAACCACCAATAGGATTTGAGACTACAGTGGGATCTATAACTAGAGTAGTATTTAGGTGCAGTGTTTCAACTAACGAAGCAGATACAAACGATTACGAAGCGCAAGAGTCAAATAAAGTTCGAACAGGATGACCGAAAAAGGAAAATCAAACTTTCAACAGAAATGCTTCTATCTCTCTCTTGTCCTGGTGCCATGAGATCATGAACCTGTCCTCCAGAAGTAGGTCTTGTACTCTATCCATGCCCTTGTCCCTTCCTCCTTGGGTAATCTTAAATCATATGTCCTGCCTCGCCGTAATGGTAACAACCATGCTTCTTCGTTTTCCTACAGTCCTTAATTATATGGCCCGTTATACCACAATAAAGGCACCTTCTTTTGTTACGGGGGTTAATTATTCTTTCCACTTTCTCCTTTACCTTCTTCGTGGATTAAAGCCATATCAACAAATTCCTCATCCTTGGGTTGTGTTCCTCACCCTAAACTTCCTCATCAACCAAGCAGCTAGCTGAACTTTCCTTCCATTGTCTATCTCCAAGATACCAAATGAGTCCTTCACTTCCTTGAGCCAATTTATAGCCTCGAAAAACGTCTCAGTACCATGAAAAGGTTTTCTGCCCATCGCATCGAAGTCCTTCCATATCTTAGGAAAGGCATCTAAACGCGGAGAAAGAGACTCAAGAAGGAAAAAGGAAGAGATTCAAAAGAAAGAATCGAAAGATAGATATATGGCTTTTAGGGATTATGTTTTTCATAGGAAATCTTTCTCTTGAAAACTCCTTCTTTGAAACATGTTTTTGAAAATAGTACTTTTGAAAACGGTTTTCAAAATCTTTTATCTGTTCTGGTAACCTTCAGCTCTGATACCACGTGTAACACCCCATGTCCGTTAATGTCACTCACAAAAAGAATGCATTAAGTTTCGTGGAGCGTTATAAGTAAACAGAATGGAATATTACAAGACAGAAAAGTAGTACTTGAAATCTTGTAATTTTATTGCAGTGGAAACAGAAATAAGTTTGATTACATTTCCAAATTCCAAAATCAAGTACATAATATCAGTCTTATACAAAACCTTCAGAGTACATAATTTTAAAGCCATAATCCCCAATAGAAAAATGCCATACGCAGAATCAAAGCCAAGCAATACACCTTTCAACTTCAAGCTGGAAGAAAGAGATATCTGAACTAAGCTTAAGTATTTCCTCCCTAAGAACCTTGGGGGGGAACGGAAGAAAAAAGGCGAAACAAACTAGGTCAGACATAAGTCTGGTGAGTCCAGTGACTTTAACGATATAATCACTAAAGTAACAGGATAAGAACATAAACCGGAAAGAAAGAAATGACTGTAGAATAAACAGGCATGATAAAGCAGACAAGATGAACAAGATATAACGTTGATTTCGCTTCTAATCACTACAGGATAATTACTACACTGCACCAATGCTAGTAACATCATATCAATACTAGTTACACCACACCCTTACTAGTCGCATACTAAAAGTTGATCCCTCTTACTAGTCATGATAATGGTAGTTTCGTGTTCTCCTAGCTACTATCGTAGGTGCCACTTTGTGCTCCTACCTCGCACGAGTTGTACCCACTACCTTCCTCGTTCGATCGGCTCCCTAACTCGCATGTATTTATTACTTGTGTCATTCGACCTCGCTGGTATGTATTCATTACTTGTGTCATTCGACCCCGCTTTTATGTAGATACCCGTGCTGGCCCCATCATGGGGTGTATCAATTCCCATGATGGCAACCCGACACGATTCAAGATGCACAGTGTATACTACTGATGCCCAGTGCCTGCTTTTTCCACTCCGGAGCACATGCATGCCCATACTCCGTCGGAACCTACAATGTTGCACCACCCGCCGCTATTTTGACCACTTATAATCAACCCAGTAATCATGCCCCACCATGCACCATGCCTAACTCAGGGTACCATGATACATCTATGTGGGTTACTGCTGAAATAGGTCCCCGTTACTAGGGTTTCCTAATCAACATGTTATAATGGTTAAGTGTTTTCAATTTAACTTAGCCCCACCCATTTTCTTAATTAACATGTTGTACTAGTTAAGTGTTGCCTATTCATATGTTACTTAACCTTCTCACTGATTCACGCATGTTTATTTAATGGTTGAGTTTGTGGGCCTATATATACTAATATTACCCACTTACCCAAGATTTACTTAACCCTTCCCCTTATCAAGTCCATATGTATTATTGGTTAAGCTTGCCTTAACCCTATCCACTTTTTTCATGTAATATTGGTTAAGTTGTCTTCTTGTCCATGTTAACTTAACCCACCCACCTAACATGTTGTATTGGTTAAGTGTCGCTTGTTCATATGTTACTTAACCTTTCCATTCTTAGCACGTCTGTTACTTAGCTTTAATTTATTCATTAAAGCACCAACCTCTCACATTAGAACTGTTGTTTGCGGTTGCTGGATGTGCCGGGCGGTTCCGGGCAGACTTCTATCGCAAACTCATTCTAACCTTGGGTTTTTGGGCTTAATGCGCTAACCTCTCACATTAGATCTACGTTGTTGCGGTCGCTGGATGTGCCAGGCAGTTCCGGGCAGTCCTACACCATAACTCAATCTAACCTCGGGTTATTCACATTCATCTTTTAGCCAATTTACCATTCATGTCCAAGTTTATATGTAAATTATCCATAAGTGTGGTCAATTCAAGTTATGCCACATTTTCTAGTTATGCCCAAAATTAATTATATGATTACAACCCCTTTTTATGCCAATTACCTAATATTCAACTTTTACCCAAACTTTTCCCCAACGTTCCCACGTCGTTCGTGCGTATAGTTCATGTGATACGTTAGGCTCGCAATTTGCCCAACTCATAAAAAAAAGGAAAAAGGGAAGAAACACATGACATCATAACTGGCATATACAATATAGATCTAAGGCGACATAAATCTAGTAAACATATAAAAATAGATCCAATCAACATATTAGGTGCAAAATAGAACAGATCTAAACATAAACTTGCACGGATTTAAACATATGAACATATAGTTCTAAACATATGGACTGATATGGATCTAATCATATAAACATGTAGATCTAAACATATGAACATATAGTTCTGAACATATGGACTGATATGGATCTAATCATATAAACATGTAGATCTAAACATATGAACATATAGTTCTGAACATATGGACTGATATGGATCTTATCATATAAACATGTAGATCTAAACATATGAACATATATTCTAATCATATGGACTGATATGGATCTAATCATATAAACATGTAGATCTAAACATATGAACATGTGGTTCTAAACATATGGACTGATATGGATCTAATCATATAAACATATAAAATATGATCTTAAATGTATTAACATGAGTTGCATATAATCTTTCATAACTTGCATAGATCGAGCAAACATGCATACATAACTTGCATACGTAATTAGGCATATGAATTAACATAGAACATAACTTGCATATAATGAATCAAATCAAGCATAAATCAAAACATAGTTTGCAAAGACATAAACTTTATATGATTTACACACATTTTCATACAGTCCAATTCATAACTAATCACAATTACGTTTAAACAATTATCTTATGAAAGTAACCGCACTCACAGAAAACGGATCTTGAATTCTGGGATCTGATTTTTGAAGTTGCTAAGCTAATCCGTTGATGTAGGCGTTGATTCGTTCGTTGTTGTTCTAGAATTCTTTTTCGCAATTCCTAGGCTTTGAATCTTTGTCTCTTATCTTTTTATCTTTAATCTAGAATTTGATTTGTTATGGTGGCCGCTTGGTTAGTTTGTAGATGAACAACATGATGGCATCATAGGTTTGGGGTGATTATATAGAATTTTAGGATTAATATGGGCCTTTAGATCAACCTAGGAGTCATCAAAGCCATCCAAACCCAAGAGAGCCAACCCGAACATGACATATATACCCTAACACTTAAGAAAACCGTCACTGTCCTGATCAACTCACTGGAGTCGACCCCTACAGGGGGGTCGACACCTATGTCGACACCCCTATAGGGGGGTTGACACCCTATGGCGGGACTTTTCCCGCCCAGCCTTCTCTGCAGATTTGAATTTCGAACTCGATTTATTTAATTTTTAATTTCTGCTTAAACTTGAAAACTTCTAACCTCCATAACTTCTTCATACGGAGTCCGATTCATGCAAACTCGGACTCTATCTCAAGCAGAGTTCCGAGACGAACGCAATGGCGTAGCCCGTTTCACCCAATTCTTCTTTTAAAGATTATTTATTCTTTAACTATCTCTTATGTCCCATTTTAAAATTACGGGGTGTTACAAATAATATTCCGTAAAGGATTAAATTATGATTTTGATAACCGATGTAGGATGGACACGAAAATATTGAAATAAAATCGTGTTGACTAATTATGCGCCATTTTGATGCGTACGATATTTATATCAATTTTATTCATTTTTATAATGAATATCGAATGAGAAATGATTTCAAAATCTGATATTTTGAAAATATTATCATTTTAATATTATAATGATATGGAATATTCAATTTTGATTTAAAATGGAAAATAAAGTTAGAATCGTTTTAAAACGAATTTATAAATGATTTATAAAATACGTTTTAAATGGATATCGATGAAATATACATAATATATATATTATGTATATTTAATGGCCTGAATAGAACGCGCATCGCCACGACCGTTCGCGAATTTCGACCATTGACTTTGAATTGACATTATGAGAGATCCGACCATCGGATTCTCCTAAAACCGAAAACGTTGGGTTCATATCGGAAAGAATATAAGAGATTTGATATCTAACAGTTTGATTTAGAATTATGTCCAAATCAAATTTGGAAAAGGTAGCTATAAGTGCAGTTCGATGACCGTTTATGAAAATCGACTGAAAGGGCCTAAATAAAATTATTAAAAATATTAATAATTGTGTAAAATCATAATAAATGATTTGGAAAGAATTGGGATGAAAAATTCCGCTTTTGTAAAGATAAAAATATATTTTTATTAAAATGAACTAGCTATTAACTAGAATAATAATCCAATATTTTTAAAGAAATAAATTGGATTTGAAATGGTTTTAAAAATAACCAGAATTTTCCAATGAATAAATTGGAATGGAATTAATCTTCAAAATATTTCGATATTGGATTCCGTGGTCATACAGATATTGTTTTGGGAATTTGGAAGATACAGATATCGTTATTCCCAATACGATATCCGTTAGTTTCATAATTTGATGTTGAATATAAGCCGATATAATTTCTATTTAGAGCCTTGTATTTAATATTAAATTGGATTTTGGGTTTGTCGTGAATGGTGTCTTAAATAACACTGTTCTTAAACCTCATGTGAAAAGAATAAATGTTTTAATAAAGATTTAGTGAAGTTTTCCTATTAATTAATATTTAATTGGAATTGAATAAAAGAATTGGATTTTGGGTTTGTCGTGAATGGTGTCTTTATTAACATTATTCTTAAACCCCGATGAGAAAAGAATAAATCTTTTAAATAAGATTTATTGAAGTTTACCAATTAATTAATATTTAATTGGAATTGAATTGAAATTGGATTTTTGGGTTTATCGTGAACTGTGTTTTAAATAACACTTGTTTTTTAACCCAATTAACAGTGAAATGTGATTTGGAACTTATAAATCTTTTTATTAAGATTTAATGGAACTTTTCCAAAGTAAAGTTTTCCGATTTAATAAAATAAACTGGAATGGAATTCGATTTGATAATAATCGAAGTGAGCTTCTACGGAGGAAGACTGTTAATATATATGAAATTTGAAGGGCTTGTCGTTATTCCATTTATATTATTAGTCAGATACGGAAATTGATATCGATTATATATTGATTTGTTTTCCGTGAAGATTCTATGGTTAATGGAATGTATTTTTGATTTATCGTGAACTGTGTTTTAAATGACATTAGTTCTTTAACCCAGTTAAAGATAGGATTACATGGCTAACATTGTATTTCGTACTGTATTCGTTGATCTCTGATAAATATATATCTGTTTGGTGGTGGAGAATTTATTCTCTTGCTTAACACCCTTCTTTGAGACGTACGAGCTTAGAGGTTATAGATTGGCAGAAATCAGTGGTACGGTAGGGATTATTGATGTGGCATGTTTGGGTTTCCAAAGTTAAATAATCATTAATAATGATTTTTGAGAAGATTAAAACTAAGTGAAGTTTTAATGAATCTTTAATTAGATTGAAATGTGAATGTGATGTTTTAAATTATCAAATTTGGGAAATGATCGAGAATGGAGTATCACCCGTTTTGCTCCAAGCGATAGTTAAATCTTTAATTAGATTTGAACGAGAAATGGTAATTAATTTTTACCGATAACACAGTGGTGTTAGATATGGAGTATCACCAGTTTTGCTTAATGGGATGAATAGGTTGGGATTGGGATAATAAAAGAAATGATTACTTCGGTATGGCTCGTTAATCCCGACTAGTTGGATAAACCTTAATTTGTTTTAAAATTGAAAAGATAATGAAATCTTTTGAAATGATATCCAAAGGAAGATTAAAGAATAAATTTAAAAGAATTTATCTTTGATAAAATTAATGGGAACCTTTCTCTAAATATACGAATATTTGAATAAAAGAATATTCTGGATGGGAATGAGGCGTATGTTGTATTTTTATAGCACTTGATTATAAGATACGCGAGTTATTCGAAAAGACCGTGTTTATGCCCATTCTGAATAACTAATTCGACGATAAGTCGACGATGAAGACGGTGGTTGAAGACTGGAGATCTTCACGTCGTTTGGATGATTACTGATGTCTTAATTGGGCTGTACACCCAAGACAAGGTAATAAGTGGTGATCGTCCAGACGTACTTGGAGATCGACCGGATATGCGAGGACCTTTCTCCTGTATTGGACATATGGAACGAGGAATAAGGTGCCTTCGGTTTCGTTCAGACCCAGAACGAACTAGTAAATGGATGTGTGTCTGACATTGGATTTTATTCTATGTTGATTGATTTCTATTAAATATATATTTGTTTGGTGGAGGAGAATTTATTCTCTTGCTTAACACCCTTCTTTGAGACGTACGAGCTTAGAGGTTATATATCGATAGACATCAGTCACATGGCGTGAATTGTCAGTGTGGCATGCTGAGATGCAAATAATCAAGGCTTCTGTTGAAAAGTAGAGTCTTGTGGTTGATGATCAAAGCACGACTTTAAATAGCATAGCTTTGTGTATAGCGTTAATTCATGAGCCTCTCACCCTGGTATAAACCAGAAGTGGGAGAGGACTACAGGGAGAACATACGTTTCTTTCTAGCTAGGAGTGGTGTCATGGTATGGAGCCCAGAAATTTTTACTTATGTGGATAATGAAAAGCGAAGTACCTCGGACATATCGGCCACTATGGGGTCGATGGATGATATGGTCGACATACTAACCATTATGCCCTATAAGGCGGGGAAACGTATTGTTCAAGAATAACTAATCCACAAACGTAAGAGTGGACTGGCCCTGAAGATCCAAGGTGCAGTTGTTGTTGTATCCTCAGACATGGTAGGCTAGATTGTCTCGAATTCGGTAAGGACGATCCCTTGCCTTGGTTCATAGATGGAATCCAACTCCCAATACGTGACATTTCGGTTTTAATTGTACAGCCTAGTATGGCGACATAGTAGGATGGGGCACTATGCCGTCTATGATTGATACAATTATATTTGAACTTGTTTTACACATTGTACACTTATAATCAGTGGCGGAGCCAGGGTTGAAGACTAGTGGGGGCCAAAAATCTAGTAGGGGAAAATGTCTTTGAGTATCTAAATCCGCCCCTGCTCTAATGTACAGAGAAGAGCAAGTAATGTGTCAGTGATGAAAACAGTATAGCACTTACATATTATCCTAGGCCAAATTGGTTACAACAGAGCATGTATCAAAGTATAATCCACCCTTGCTCTCTCTCTCTCTCTCTCTCTCTCTATATATATATATATATATATATATATATATATATATATATATACGAAAGACACACTAGTATAAAATTAAATATAGAAAGTCTAGTAGGGTCCAGTAACCCCACTAGAGCCCTCTAAATTTGCCCCTTCTTATAATAGTATCAAAAATGATTTGTTTTAAACGTACCAAGCATATTTGGCTATTATAAGGTAAAACTCTATCCTCCAGCTTGTGTTGCATTGTGTGATGGGACCTGAATCTTATAATAGCTTCATTTTTCCAAAAAGCATTGCGCTGTTTATTATATGCACTGGTATTCTTAGGAGGAAACCCAATCCGTGTTATATGGCGTGGTCCCTTGATATATCTAACTTCAAAGTAAAGTTTAAATAATTGTTTTAGTTCTCACACCAGTCACATGACTGACTCAGAGTTTATTATTTTAGCCTGAACTCTGGGTGCCCCTATTTTCCACACGGACAACTAATAGTTTTGGTTTTTGCAGATATTTCTTTTCATGATCTTGGATTTAGAACTAAAACTATATTCGGAAAGCTCTATGTCCGTGTATTTCTTTCAGTTGTGTTATGTATTATTTTTCCGCTGCTATGTATTTAAATGTAATTTAAATCTCTGATATTTTCTATTGTTTATTATTTATTCATACTCTGTTATATTCTTGTACTCTGATGTACATTGTTGTAATAACAATGATATGTTCTTCGGTTTGTGTTCTAATTTTCGTGTTCTCAAATCAATCCGGCTTCGTCCGTCTCTTCAGAGATAGAGGGAGTTTTGGTTGTGTCATGTTCCATTTTCTAAGGATCTGTTAAACTATCTGTATATGATAGGATAAATGATATATCATATATGTAGTGTTTACGAGTGAAGT
>JASFAX010002880.1:0-44397 GCA_030737875.1 Allium sativum
AACCATTATGATCGCTGCGATCTAGAGTCAAGCGAATGGAGTTAAATAGAGTTGTCGAATAATAGTTGTTCGAATGGAGTTAAATAGAGTAATCGAATAATAGTTGTTCGAATGGAGTTAAATAGAGTTAGTCGAATAGAGTTTATTCGAATAGAGTTGAATAGAGTTAATCGAATAATAGTTGTTCGAATGGAGTTAAATGGAGTTAAATCGAATATTAGTTATTCGATATGAGTAATCAAGTTAAGATAATCAAGTTAAGATAATCGAGTTAAGTTAGCAAGTTAAGTTATCAAGTCAAGATGATCGAGTTAAGTAAATAAGTTCAGTTCGTCGAGTTAAATTAATCGATGTTAGTTTCATCGAAAGGAGTAATCGATGTTAGTTTCACCGAAAGGAGTTATCGATGTTAGTTTCATCGAAAGGAGTTATCGATGTTAGTTTCATCGAAAGGAGATATGGATGTTAGTTTCATCGAAAGGAGTTATCGATGTTAGTTTCATCGAAGGGAGTTATCGATTATAGTTTAATCGAAGTAAGATTTTCAAATATGAGATATTTGAAAAAGAAGAGTTATCGAATATTAGTTATTTGAAGAGAGATTTTCGAATATCGTTTATTCGAGAAGGAGTTAATCGAATATAGGTTATTCGAAGAAGAGTTAATCAAATAGAGATTTCTCGAAGAGAGTTAATCGGCAAATTCGATTATATCGAATTCGGGAAGGTACTTATACTTTCCAGTGTTTAAATAGAGATTTATTTATTTATAAATAAATAAGTGTTAGGTTAATTATTCTCTAATAAGAATAGAGGTTATAATTTAAGTTAGATAATTCGAAAGTAGGGATTATAACGTTATCGTTATAACCAATGTTTTAAATATAGAAGTGGATTAGTAAAAATTGGATCCGAGAAAGGCGTAAAGAAGTTGTTAAAGATTAAAAGATAAACTTTGACCATTTCGAAGTTATAACGTTGTTCAGTTAAGGTCTGAGAGGTAATTATACCCCAACTTGAGTGACTTCCTTCTTAACTAAGAAATGGTAAGGTTTGATCGTAAAGGAGTTTTGGAAATGTTTTCCAAACGAGAATCAGAAATGTTTTCTGATAAAAGAAAAATAGGAATTTAGAATATAGGGAAATAGGAGATAAGTAAATAAATGAACTAAAGGAATTTATGTTAAATGATGTTTGTTCGATATAATTTCCATTTGGAAATAATATCGTTGTTTGCACACTTGTTTTTCTTTGATAGTTAACTCACCGACTATCGAAGTTTTGACCATTTTAACGTTGTTAATATGGAGAGACCTGTTGGATTATTATCCATAGAACCACTCTGTATTGGCATAAGCGTCGCGAATCATATATGCCAAAGATAATTGAAGACGGAGTAAAATGCAAGGGCTATCCTGTTTACAGAATAGTGCCTTCGTTTTGTCCAGTCCCAGGACAACTTGTATGGACGAAGGTCTGACGGAGTATATCCAATGGATCGCGTAAGTTGATCTGTTCAAACGTATTCACGTTTAGTGGCGGAGGAATTCGTTTCTCTTAGCTGTATACCCGTGTTATTTTTGGATAAGTCAATTTGTGATTTGGCGGGTATGACGATGTGACATTTCTAAGTGAATGAAGATGGATGTCTGACATAGTATTTCCAGACGGTCACGTACATTGATTTCTTCAATCGTACCAAGAGTGGAAGCGGAGAAGGAAACTTCTTTTAGCTGACACGTAATGTATGGTTGTAGACGTCAATTAGTGATTTTCGATGGATCTGATAATGCGGCATTCGAAGTGAATCTGATGTGATGATAAAGCGTAGCTTCTAGCCTCATCAACCGGTAAATGACAGAAATCGGGCAGGCAGCATGGCTAAGTCGGTCGCACCGAAGTAGGGTGTATAATCACCTATCTAGTGAATATTCATTTGCTTCTTTAAATCTATCAATGCTGTCCTATATATATATATATACGGGAACGGTTGCTGATCCCAACCGTTGGTGATGTACATTCGATACACTCAAGCGAAATTAGTGGTCGGTCATGTGTGGCTGAGTTGCAAGATGTTCATGTTGAACTCCAGTGTATCGTTCCTAGAGTACACTGATCGGAAGGTGATTCCATACCTTGTCATAGTTGGAAATCCATTATCCAGTACGTGCTTGCGATTTTGATTGTATACTATATATGTAGAACGTGAGATGAAAGCGTTTCTGCTAGTTGATATCTATTTGTACATAGACATTATATTAATATCAAAAGGTTTTTGATATAAAGATATTTTGGATTCTCATAAGGGAAAAACCCGTTTCGTTATGCGGCGTGGTCTTATGAGATATCGTTTACTTGTTCATATACCTGTTTTAAACTGTTTTACTCACACCAGTCCCATGACTGACCCGGAGTTTATTTGTTGTTTTCCTTAAACTCTTGGGTGCCTAAATTTGTACGGGCAGTCAAGTAGTCGGGTTTTACAGATATACTGGAAGAGCGTGGAGCAGGAGGCTTCAAGATCAATTAGCTATAGTTATTTCCGCTGTGTTGTAAGTGCTGTACTCTAATAAGTGCTATTGTATACATAACTGTTATATTTCAAAGTTATGTTATCTATTATATGTTATTCGTTCCGCTGTGAGGTTCGTGTAACTCTGATGTTATGTTCTTCTTCTTCTTCTATTCTAAGTTTCTATCTTATCTATTCTCACCTTCTAATTTCTTTCATTAACTATTCGGTTATTTTCGATCCTTGGATGTTCGATATGTGTTGTATATCGGATAACCAAGATCGCATTTTTCCGGGTCGTTACAAAAACACTCCATGCTTCAATGAACCAATCCAGTACGCCTATCCTATTACTTCCTTGTTCACCGATTTCTGCTAGTGCACACTCCATGAACCAGCAACCGAAAGAAAAGATGCTTTCTTCTTCCCACATGAACTTGCGCAAGCTTCAGTAAATCACCCAACCCTTATTTGCATATGTATTACCTTCCCACTCTTCCTCCAGTACATCACAATTTTATTTAAATCCTTCTTTTACTTTGTATATGCGGTACTCCCAGATACAATAAACCATTTACCATGCTTTAACCCCTCCTCCTGATTTCTGTACCCAATTCCTTCTCCTTTTAACTCTCGAAGTCGATGCCTGCTTCAGCAACCTTCCCAGAACCTAAGCGACCCCTTTTGCTCATCGTATGCCCCGAACTTCACCAATGGATTGCTTTCTTACCAGAACTCCACCGCCCCACTCGAGACCCCTTCCAGCTTCGCCAGCTCTGGCCAATCCTATATTGAAGTCGACGCTAGAAATTTGGTGCGATAGTCTGAAGCTGTCGAGAAGAGAGACAGTTCGGATCTGAACACGGGTTCGTTGATTTGAAGAATACAGAGAATGGAGTCAATGGATTTGGATTTCTAAATTATTAAGTGTATTTTGGATTTGATTTTGTGGAGAACGAATTTTCTTCGGAACGAAAGTAGATGACGGCCAGAAGGAATGGATCGGAGAAAAAGAAATGCTAGGTTTAAACGAGTTCAGGTAGGATAATTATAGTGTTTTATTGCGGATTTTTGGAGGACCACGTTTTTGTTTTGAGGCCACAACGAATGGCGGTTGAGAAGGAGGAAACGTGGCTTTTGTTTTTGTAACACCCCACCTCCGCCAGGGTGACTCTTGCAAGCACTCTGACTTTGGAGGGGCGTTTGAATCAGGTAAACATGCATAATGATATATCAAGGCAGAACAAGAACATATGTATATATGTAAACAGAGTAAATAACATAGATAAAACAGCGGAAGATTTCATACTATTTCAAAACAAGTCTGGTACAACATAGCTTTCCAAATAAACAAGTCCAGATAAAAACAATATCAACTGAAAAACTGAAATACATAAGTACTATCCCCAAATAAGTGATAACCATAGCTAGCTTCATGTCTAAACCGTACATGAGCTAAATCCCACAAGCAAGCGATCAGAAATCCAAGCTAAGCTCCAATATTCCCACCCTGAGAACCTGGGGGGGGGGGGGGACGGAAGAAAAGAGGCGAAAGAAAACAGGTCAGTCAAAAAGACTGAGTAAGCTCTACTACAATCAATGTAAACTGATAAAGTTAACTGGCATGAGCAGTAGGGATGAACATAAGGATAACAACATACTAGCATGATGATTAACTAACAAGGTAGATAAAGGTGTCATCGCATAATCAGGTTTAAGGTTTTTGCACCACAGGTGTACTAGCAAACTAACATGACTTGAATAAACAAGTATTGATCCCTTGGCCCAAGCTTTGGCCCAATAACATGTAGTGACCCCAATACGAGGTCCAAAGTGTAAACAAGAAGTGATCCCCATGCCCAAGTTTGGCCCAAACATCATGAATGACCTAAACCAAGGTCCAACTAGCACGGTCTAGTCGATCGGCTCCCTATAAGCCTAACTCGTCAAGTGTCGGTGTCATACGGCCCAACTACGAAGTGTAGCTAAACTGTGCTAGGTCCACCCTAGGGTGTATCAAGTCCTAGGGTGTCAAACACTGACACAAATCAATGCACGCACAGTCTAAACCTACTGGTGCCCGTGCCTGCTTTTTCAACTTCGGACCATGTGCACGACCATGGCCCGCCTGAACCTACACCGGCGCACCTACTCAGCCGTCGTTTTGGTCGCTTACATGGCATCCAGTAATCGTGCCCCTCCCTAGCCTAGTCCCTAGGTTATCATGATACAACTAAGAGGGTTACTGGTGCAAAGGACCACGTAACTAGGGTTTCCTTAATGGGTTAAACGTGGTTAACCCAACCCATTCAAGTACCAAGTTGGTTAAGTGTACCCAAGGTTCATGACTTAACCCTACCAACCCATCGTGTTAATTGGTTAAGTATTCAAGCGTTCCATGACTTAACCCTAATCATGAGGCATTAATTAATTTAATGCGCCTTAACCTCTCACATTAGACTTTGTTGCGGTTACTAGTTAAGCCGGTCGGTTCCGGGTAGCTTTACACCACAACTTGGTCTAACCTAGGGTTCAAGGTACAACATGGCCAACTTCTCACATTGGGTCCTATTGTTTGTAGCAACTAGTTAAGTCGGTCGGTTCCGGGTAGGTTTACGCTACAAACTCAACCCAACCTCGAGTTGGTCACACTTATCTTTTCTAAGTGTCATGTCCATCATGTTTCCAAAACATGTTACAATTTTTCAAGCAATTGGGTAGACCTAACTTAATAGGTAAATTCCCAATGGGTAGACCTAACTTAATAGGTAAATTCCCAAGCTTATGTTTTTATGTCTTTTAAGTTTTACCCAACCCCAAACGCAATCCCATCACTTACATATCGCAATAGCGCATAAAGGATAGAAAGAGGGAACTTGGCATAATCATGACATAAAGGTGTTGAAGCCACAAGTTCAACATGGTGGCATATGAAATGTACATATGTTCATATACTTGCATATTACATTTTGGGCCTCAAAAGCATGCATAAAACCAAACTTAGCATATTGGTGATACATGGTGATAAATGACATGTGGAAATGGCCATAAGTTCGCATTGGGCCTCACATGCAAGTTATCATAAGAGATATGATAACTTACATGTTGCCAAAATGCAACCTTTAGCATAAAGCTTGGAGCTTTATGTTCATATACTCAAGATAAGCTTGCATAATATGATAACATGATCAAAGTGATCACCCCAACTTGCATAATATACATGGCAACTTGCATATCATAACATAGCAAACTTGCATAACATAACATGACAAACTTGCATATCATAACATGATAAACTTGCATATCATAACATGGCAAACTTGCATAACATAACATGATTAACTTGCATATCATAACATGACATACTTGCATAACATAACTTAGTAAACTTGCATATCATACATTTAACTTTAGAGTTTAAGTATGAAAGTAGAATAGGGCTTACAATGCTTATGAGGACTCAAATGAGTATAGCAAATATAAGAAAGCCCTTATGCAATCAATTAAACCCCAAAATGCAAGCTTTAATAGAAAAACCCTTAAGCCAAAGTGATCAAAACCCTTGCTTTATGATGTAAATATAGAAACTTGACTTGAATGCAAGCTAATGATGCTCATACAAGCTTGAAAACACTTGTATGCATGGAAAATCTCTCATAGAAATGACTTAGGAATTTTATGAAGAGAGTGGAGGCCATGAGAGGATTGATTTTGCCATAGTTTAGTTGTATGAATGATTAATGATGATTTAGGCTAGGTTTAGGGGTCCTTTTATAGAAGTTTAGGTTAGTTTAGGCCATAGGATTAACCCTAGTTTAGATCTAAACCATCAAAAATCGTCATAGGCCAGCAGAACAGACCAGAGAACCAAAACAGGTGCACCAAGCCAGCCAGGGTCAAGCCAGAAAGCTGTGCAGGTTTCTGGCTCGACACGGGCGCACTTCCCAAGTGCGCCAGTGTATTTTTGTGCTGGCGCACTTCACAAGTGCGCCAGTACATTCTGGCTTGTTTTCGGTTTTTCTGCCTAACTTCGTTCGTCCATATCTTCTTCATACGGACTCCGATTTTCGAAAACTCGGACTCTATTTCGCGTATTTTTCCAAGACGAACGCAATGGCATAGCCCGTTTCCCTTAATTCAGATTTATAAATTTAATTCTGCCTCGATTTACGTTATAACAGGTTATTGAAAATACGGTTGTTACATTCTCCCCTCCTTAAAGGATTTCGTCCCCGAAATCTTCAAGTTAGGAAGAACGTATCCTACCATCCAACATCCATCTACTCAAAACATCATCCACGAGCAATCATTGTCCTTACAAGATTCTAAATGTTGTATGAACATATGCAAAGGTGTGTGTATATGTACTTATCTAATGCAAATATCATCAATGCAAATTATGTTAGTGAAATGAATCCATATGTATGCAATTCCTAACATAATGTATAACATCTATATGTGTGCACATAACATACATCCATATGCAACATCCATGTGATAACACAAAAATTTCCATCCATGAATAAGCATAAACACTCATGCATATGCAATATGAGGAGTGTGTGAGCCGATCTAGTGCCTAATGTGTATAATGCATCCACGAGTAACCACTTGCAACCACTTGCAACCATTAAGCATAACATGTTTCAAACACATGTTTCATCCAAAGGGTTTCTACCTAAGGTTCTCATGACAAGATTAACACAATATACTAGATAATCCAGACAAACATGGATAGCAAAAGATATGCTACAAAGAGATCGGGAAGATAAGCAGGATATACTCTTTTCGGATTACAAGAAATCCCTTCCTAACCCCAATCCTATAAAAGCCCAAAAGGTTTAGTCAACCTAACGGACCCCTTCAAACCCTGACATGTATTACTAGCCAATAAGTCATACCTCCCTGAGAATGGGACCGAGAGGATATACGTAAAAAGATAACATGCGAGTAAGTTCCACAGGAAAACAAGGATCAAGGATATGCTCTTAAAAAGAGATATGATGCGCGTATCCAGCCTTCAATCTTCTAAGTCACGTTTCCTTGAGTTTAACTCCACTGTGCTTTGACTGTCTTTTACTTCATGATTTCTTAGCTTCTTAACTCTTATTTCCAAATATGAGTTGGAACCCATTTCATTGTCGCCTCTCGTCTTCCTCTTTCACTTACTCTTCTATCATTCTTGGCTTAAACATAACTATGACCTCATGGTTTCATGCAAGCTCTCCAAAATTCACTAGTGAATCCTGGATCTCGTTTACTTACTATAAAGTATTCCACGCAGCAAAACTTTTCTCGAAAATACCAATCCACATTGCCAATGAACCATCCGCCTGCGAATGATAGGCCGTGCTTAGATTCAGTTGCTTGCCCATGACTTCTCGTAGACTATCCCAAAACTGGCTAGTGAAGATTAAGTCATGGTTACTAACTATACTTTAGGGAACCTCGTGCAACTGTTTTATTTCTTGAAAGTAAACTGTCGCTAGCTATGATGCAGTCCTTTCGCTCTTTACCGGAGTGAAATGAGCGATCTTCGTGAGTCTACCTACTATGACCCACATGCTCGTATTCTCTTTCCTTGACCTAGGCAGTCCATCCACGAAATCCTTCGTGATGCTTTTCCCTCTTCCATTGCGGGGACCTACAATGGATATAATAGCCCACCGGGCTTCTATAACTCGGCCTTAATCTGTTGGCACCACATGCACCTTGGGACAAACTTGGCCACCTCCTCGGGTGATGTGCATCTTCAAGAACCTTCTTTCTCTCATCACGTCTTAGCCATCCCTTGTTATCTATAGCGAGGTGTCTTAACATCTCGCCTCGAATCAACTTGTCTATGATCTCGACTAACTACGGGTCTTCTTTCTGCGAAGTCCCTACTTGATCCAGAAGGGTAGGTCTAAGCTCAAGGGAAGCTAACTAATTAAACTGAGAGAACTTCTTAATTCCTTGGAGTCTTCCAATCCTGAACTGCAACTACCTTAGCGGGATCCACCGCTAAGCCTTGCTTAGAAACTATGTGCCCAAGAAATCTAACTTCTTTTCTCCAAAATGACATTTGGAGGACTTGGCTTTCAACTGATGCGCCCTAAGCGTATCCATCACCTACACGAGATGTCTTGCATGCTCTTCCTCATCCTTAGAGAAGATCAGAAAATCATCTACGAAGACCACGACAAACTTGTTCAAGAACTCCCTGAACACCCTACTCATCAAGTCCACGAAGTAGGCGGGTGCATTAGTCAAACCAAATGGCATGACCAGCCATTCTAAGAATCCATCCGGAGTTCTGAACGCAGTCTTGTCTATACTATCCTCAGCTACTCTGAGCTGATGGAATCCAGTAGCAAGATCAAGAGAAAACAGATGTTCCTACAAGCTGATCAAACAAATCATCGATCCTTGGCAATGGTTGTCTATTCTCTTCGTTTAACTCACGATAATCAACACAAAGTCGAAGAGAACCATCTGCCTTGGTAGTAAATACTACAGGCGCTCCCCATTCAGATATACTTCGTCTAATGAAGTTCTTCTCAAGCAACTACCTGACTTGCTTTCATAACTCTCATCTTGCGGGACCATGTGCCTAACCGGCCACGAAACTATCTTGGCATTATCAACCAGATAAATACGGAAATCAATCTCTCGCTTGGGGGTAACCCCCCCTTCACTTCACCCAAGATATCAGGATATTCTCGGACCACCCTCACTAATTGCAAACTATCGATAGACGAGTTTGAGGGATTCAAGATAACACAACATGACGGGACTCATAGGGTTACTAGAAATTTTTAGGGTATTACCGAGGCGAGTCATGAGCCTCACAACCCTATGCTCAAAAATCAAGGATGGCTCCAAAACTGGACAACCCATCCATGCCCAAAAATCAACCCATACCCCATGAAACCAAGAATATAAGCATCACGCGAGAATTCAAATCCACCTAGATAATAGACAAATGGGCGGAACCCCCAATTGGATTTGAAACACACACGGGATCATTAACTAGGCTAGTACTTAGGTGCAAACTTTCAACTAGATCAGACGAGATAAACTATGCGATGCACCACAATCAAACAAGGTACGAACTGGAAAATCAGAAATATAAACAAGACTTTCAACAGAAATACTACCTCGATCGGGAACCGGAGCGACATTGAGAGCATGAACTTGCCCTCCTGAAGGTCCAGCACGCTGAGTCTGACCCTGGCCTTGCTCTTGCTTCCTAGGGCAATCCTTGTTAAAATGTCCCGTCTCTCCACAGTGAAAGCACCCACCCAATTTCCTTCTCTTCTTCCTACAGTCCTTGACTATGTGCCTAACAATCCCACAGAAGTTGCACTTTCTTGTTTCCTTTGCCTTGTTCTTGTTGCTCTTGTTGTTCTTGTTGTTCTGATTGCCTTGACTGCTCTGACCACTTGGATTACCCTGATTTCCTTTTCCTTGGGAATCAGTCTTCTTGGCTTGAGTATCATTTTTCTTGACATCTCCCTGAAGTAACGCCATATCAACCAAGCTCTCAAACGTGGCCCCATGGGGAATATGTGACATAGCCAATCCCTGCAACGGCTCATTCAATCCTCTAGCAAAACGAAGAGCCTTCTTCTGAGGAGTATTCACCATATCCAAGCCAAAACGAGCTAACTGATTGAATTTGTTCACATATTCTTTGACAGACATATCTCCTTGTTTCAAAGTTATGAACCTCTCCATTTGCATATTCTCCTCAGCAGAAGATAGAAACTTAAGCACGAACCTTGCCCTGAAATCGGCCCAAGTCTCAACAGGCCTAGTACCATTGGTGACTTCCCACCAATAAGCGGCCTCATCCTTCATAAGCCAAACCGCCAACAAGATCTTCCTCTGATCGTCTAACCCAAAGATAGCAAATAAATCCTCGGTCTCTTTCAACCAATTTCTGGCCTCTACAAAAGTCTCAGTGCCTTGAAAGTTCTTGCCACTCATTGCTTTGAAATCTTTGCAAGTCTTTGCGAAGTCAGCTTGAGGATGCTGAGGGGGAGGAGGAAGGGGAACCTCAGCGACAGGAGGAGGAGGAACATTAACTATCGGAGGAGGAGGAGGAACATTAAGTACCGGAGGAGGTGGAGGAACATTAACTACTGGAGGATGAGGAACATCTGCGGGGCCGGCTTCGGTCGCCCTAGCCTCCAAAAGTCTCCTATACCAAACAGGTACGTGTACTCCCTCCGGAATAGCAAAGTTATCGGCCATACTGAAAACGAAGAAAAAGACAGATTCAGAATGGAGAAAAACGAAGGAATTTTTGCTAATGGCTTTTTGGGGAATAGCCTTTAAAATAAACTAGACTTTTCTTTGAAAAATACTTTATACTTGGTTTTGAAAATAGTTTTCCAAAAGTTTTAAAGACATTTTTGTTCCTTCTCGTAAACCATATGCTCTGATACCAAATGTAACACCCCACCTCCGCCAGGGTGACTCTTGCAAGCACTCTGACTTTGGAGGGGCGTTTGAATCAGGTAAACATGCATAATGATATATCAAGGCAGAACAAGAACATATGTATATATGTAAACAGAGTAAATAACATAGATAAAACAGCAGAAGATTTCATACTATTTCAAAACAAGTCTGGTACAACATAGCTTTCCAAATAAACAAGTCTAGATAAAAACAACATCAACTAAAAAACTGAAATACATAAGTACTATCCCCAAATAAGTGATAACCATAGCTAGCTTCATGTCGAAACCGTACATGAGCTAAATCCCACAAGCAAGCGAACAGAAATCCAAGCTAAGCTCCAACATTTCCACCCTGAGAACCTGGGGGGGGGGGGGGGGGAAACGGAAGAAAAGAGGCGAAAGAAAACAGGTCAGTCAAAAAGACTGAGTAAGCCCTACTACAATCAATGTAAACTGATAAAGTTAACTGGCATGAGCAGCAGGGATGAACATAAGGATAACAACATACTAGCATGATGATTAACTAACAAGGTAGATAAAGGTGTCATCGCATAATCAGGTTTAAGGTTTTTGCACCATAGGTGTACTAGCAAACTAACATGACTTGAATAAACAAGTATTGATCCCTTGGCCCAAGCTTTGGCCCAATAACATGTAGTGACCCCAATACGAGGTCCAAAGTGTAAACAAGAAGTGATCCCCAGCCCCAAGTTTGGCCCAAACATCATGAATGACCTAAACCAAGGTCCAACTAGCACGGTCTAGTCGATCGGCTCCCTATAAGCCTAACTCGTCAAGTGTCGGTGTCATACGGCCCAACTACGAAGTGTAGCTAAACTGTGCTAGGTCCACCCTAGGGTGTATCAAGTCCTAGGGTGTCAACCACTGACACAAATCAATGCACGCACAGTCTAAACCTACTGGTGCCCATGCCTGCTTTTTCAACTTCGGACCATGTGCACGACCATGGCCCGCCTGAACCTACACCGGCGCACCTACTCAGCCGTCGTTTTGGTCGCTTACATGGCATCCAGTAATCGTGCCCCTCCCTAGCCTAGTCCCTAGGGTATCATGATACAACTAAGAGGGTTACTGGTGCAAAGGACCACGTAACTAGGGTTTCCTTAATGGGTTAAACGTGGTTAACCCAACCCATTCAAGTACTAAGTTGGTTAAGTGTACCCAAGGTTCATGACTTAACCCTACCAACCCATCGTGTTTAATTGGTTAAGTATTCAAGCGGTCCATGACTTAACCCTAATCATGAGGCATTAATTAATTTAATGCGCCTTAACCTCTGACATTAGACTTTGTTGCGGTTACTAGTTAAGCCGGTCGGTTCCGGGTAGCTTTACACCACAACTTGGTCTAACCTCGGGTTCAAGGTACAACATGGCCAACTTCTCACATTGGGTCCTATTGTTTGTAGCAACTAGTTAAGCCGGTCGGTTCCGAGTAGGTTTACGCTACAAACTCAACCCAACCTCGAGTTGGTCACACTTATCTTTTCTAAGTGTCATGTCCATCATGTTTCCAAAACATGTTACAATTTTTCAAGCAATTGGGTAGACCTAGCTTAATAGGTAAATTCCCAATGGGTAGACCTAACTTAATAGGTAAATTCCCAAGCTTATGTTTTTATGTCTTTTAAGTTTTACCCAACCCCAAACGCAATCCCATCGCTTACATATCGCAATAGCGCATAAAGGATAGAAAGAGGGAACTTGGCATAATCATGACATAAAGGTGTTGAAGCCACAAGTTCAACATGGTGGCATATGAAATGTACATATGTTCATATACTTGCATATTACATTTTGGGCCTCAAAAGCATGCATAAAACCAAACTTAGCATATTGGTGATACATGGTGATAAATGACATGTGGAAATGGCCATAAGTTCGCATTTGGCCTCACATGCAAGTTATCATAAGAGATATGATAACTTACATGTTGCCAAAATGCAACCTTTAGCATAAAGCTTGGAGCTTTATGTTCATATACTCAAGATAAGCTTGCATAACATGGTAACATGATCAAAGTGATCACCCCAACTTGCATAATATACATGGCAACTTGCATATCATAACATAGCAAACTTGCATAACATAACATGGCAAACTTGCATATAAACTTGCATATCATAACATGATAAACTTGCATATCATAACATGGCAAACTTGCATAACATAACATGATTAACTTGCATATCATAACATGACATACTTGCATAACATAACTTAGTAAACTTGCATATCATACATTTAACTTTAGAGTTTAAGTATGAAAGTAGAATAGGGCTTACAATGCTTATGAGGACTCAAATGAGTATAGCAAATATAAGAAAGCCCTTATGCAATCAATTAAACCCCAAAATGCAAGCTTTAATAGAAAAACCCTTAAGCCAAAGTGATCAAAACCCATGCTTTATGATGCAAATATAGAAACTTGACTTGAATGCAAGCTAATGATGCTCATACAAGCTTGAAAACACTTGTATGCATGGAAAATCTCTCATAGAAATGACTTAGGAATTTTATGAAGAGAGTGGAGACCATGAGAGGATTGATTTTGCCATAGTTTAGTTGTATGAATGATTAATGATGATTTAGGCTAGGTTTAGGGGTCCTTTTATAGAAGTTTAGGTTAGTTTAGGCCATAGGATTAACCCTAGTTTAGATCTAAACCATCAAAAATCGTCATAGGCCAGCAGAACAGACCAGAGAACCAAAACAGGTGCACCAAGCCAGCCAGGGTCAAGCCAGAAAGTTGTGCAGGTTTCTGGCTCGACACGGGCGCACTTCCCAAGTGCGCCAGTGTATTTTTGTGCTGGCGCACTTCACAAGTGCGCCAGTACATTCTGGCTTGTTTTCGGTTTTTCTGCCTAACTTCGTTCGTCCATATCTTCTTCATACGGACTCCGATTTTCGAAAACTCGGACTCTATTTCGCGTATTTTTCCGAGACGAACGCAATGGCATAGCCCGTTTCCCTTAATTCAGATTGATAAATTAAATTCTGCCTCGATTTACGTTATAACAGGTTATTGAAAATACGGGTTGTTACAGTTTTAATCAGAAAATAAGTTAGGATATTTTTGGTTATGTTGTCATGAAAATTTTCATCACATACGAACCAATAACGATAAAACTAACAATACCATTATGACGAGCAATGTACCTGGATCCTAAAAATATAATAATATCGATAGGTTAATTCATATTGTGAAACCCCAAAATACCGATTAAGGGTGCAAAATACTCTAAAAAAAAGTTATGTATTTAATTAATTAAAAATTACATTAAAATTCTAAAAATTACATTATCACTACGTCTAAAAGGATTTTATCCAAATTCGAAACCATTATTTAAATAATTAAACAAATTAATTATTTGATCGTACAAATACGGGACATTACGTTCTTTCCCCCTTCAAATAATTTCGTCCTTGAAATTGCTAAGGTAGAAAACAAGCCGTATTGACTGTGTTACAAATTATTTGTTTACTATTATCTTCGGTTTCAACTGAACCAATTTAATTTCAATTAAATATTTATTCATTTCTATTAGTGAATATTTTCTAAAATCGTGAAAATTTCTTACACCTTAACTTTTCGAAAAATTTCGCCAGCACCTCCTTTGTACTGGTCAATAGCTCAAACTCCAACTCGCCTCTCTAGGCCTTCTACAACCCAAAAGAGAACCAAATAGCCAAGCGGCTTGCCAATTCGGCTCATCAAAATCTCAAACCCATATATAATATAAACTGGTACCTTTTGTCGGGCATATCAATATATCCTTTCCATGTGTTACCAATTCTGCATATACCAGTGTCATCCCAATCATTCAATTATACCCAAGCTGAATTCTGTTCTTAACTAAGATTCCAATATTCATTTCAACTCTTAACATACCCGTCAAATTTCATTTCAGATTATCTCTAATCCAATCTAATTCAATACTTTCTATCTCAATTCATTTTCCACTTAACTGGTTTCAATTCAATTTCTATTTCTATTTGCTTTTACAAATTCTACTTTAATTTGTTTTATTTCAAATAATCTATTTCTGGGAGTTTTAAACAGTTTACCATATCAAAAATCAACTTTCCCTTTCAGGATTTCAAACAACTTGTCTTCTCAAAATAATTCAAAAACAAAATCTTTGATAGTAATCCATCACTTAGCAACTCGAAAATGACACTAACGATGTGGCCATCATCATCAGGGTTATTTTCCAGCTTATCGAAGTGAGTTCAATACTATAACAATTTCAAAACCATATTTAAACACATTCATTTTGAAATCACTTTCAAAATATCCTTCTCAATGTTTGTAAACAATTTAAAATCTCCCAGGATTTTAAAATTCTCATATATTCAATTCAATTCCATTTACAAACACTTTTCCAACTTTTCCAGGGTTGAATTTCAATTCTGATTCAAATTTACTTCATTTCGATTCCATATATTTCACTTATATGAATTCTGATTGGTTATTTACATAACCATTTAATTTATAATCTTACTCGATTATAATAACAACAACACATCCAATATACTATAATACTTCAAATATCTATACTTTGTTTATATCAAAATATAATTTTGGTAAAATTATTTCATTTACCCTCTTTCAAAAACATACCGTGTCGGTTCACCGTATTCAAGTGTTTAGAAACCCTTATCGATATTGTGGTGCCCCACCATCGACCAGAATTCATAAGCCACTCAACCAATAAAGCTCCACAATATAAAACAATTTTTTTATATCGAATAACAAATATGCGCTCATATATATACACTCAAACGCAATCCAGGGTATTACTAACCCTATCTCTACCGAGTCATTCCACAGAGCCAAGGTAATTACTTAAGCTCTACCAACTGTAGTGTCCCGAAATTATGATACAATTTGAGCTGACCAAATTTACACAAGTCCAACCCAAATTACACTGGAAGCCAGAAAACTAATAGAAAGAAAACAGAAGGTGAGAATAGATCAGATAGAAACTTAGAATAGAAGAAGAAGAAGAACATACAACATTAGAGTAACACGAATCTCAAGCGAACAACATATATTAGATAACATATCTTTGAAATAAAAGATTGTACTTGAATATACATATCATTAGCAAAGTACAGCACTTACAACACAGCGGAAATAAACAATAGCTATATAAACGCTACTGAAGCCTCCTGCTCCAATTTTCCAAGTATATTCGTAAAATCCTGACTACTTGACTGCCTGTACAAAATTGGGCACCCGAGAGTTTAGGGAAAACAAAACAAAATAAACTCTGGGTCAGTCATGGTGGTGTGAGTAAAATAGTTTAAAATAGTTTGAGCAATTAAATGATATCTCATAAGACCATGCCGTATAATGGAACGGGTTTTTCCCTTATGAGAATCCAAAGAAATCTTTATATCAAAATTTTGTTGATATTATAATAGTGTCTATCAACCACAATATAATAATCATCTAGCAGAAAAGCTTTCATCTCATGTTCTACGTATAGAGTACACAATCAAAACCGCGAGCACTTATTGCATAATGGATTTCCAACTACGACAAGGTATGGAACCACCTTCTGATAGTGTACCTCTAGAGAGGAATACAATTGGTTCAACAAGAACATTTTGCAACCCGGCCACACATGACCGACCACTCATTTTTCTCGAGTGTATCGAATGTATATCACCAATGGTTGGGATCAGCAACCGTTTCCCGATAAAGGACAGCATTGATAGATTAAAGAAGAAAATGAATATTCTCTAGATAGGTGATTATACACCCTAGTAGGTGCGACATACATAGCCATGCTGCCTGCCCGACTTTTGTCATTTTCGGATGTGAGGCTAGAAGCTAAGCTAATCTTTTTACATATCATATCTTCATTTACTTGGAATACCACATCTTCATACCCACCAAATCACAAATTGATTTCCCCAAAAATACCACGGGCATACAGCTAAGAGAAACGAATTCCTCTGCCACCAAACTTAACTACGTTTGAAGAGATCAACTTACGCGATCCTTTATATATACTCTGTCAGACATTCTTCCATATAGATTTATCCTGGGACTGGACAAACCGAAGGCACTATTCCGTACATCCATCCTAGGCAATCTCTACCTAGGATTTATACAACAGCCCTTGCACTTTACTCCGTCTTCAATATATTCATCTTACTTGGCTTGCAACGCTTATGCCAATACAGAGTGGTTCTTCGGATAATAATCCAACCGGTCTCTCCATATTAACAACGTTAAAATGCTCAAAAACTTTGATAGTCGGTGATTTGACTATCAAATGAAAAATGTCCGTGTACACACAACGATCTTATTTCTAAATGGAATTATCGATCAAATCATCAACCATATATATGTGTATATATATATATATATATTCATTCATATTTCCTTATTTTCAATGTTTGGAAAACATATTCTATTAACACTGGAAAAAGTTTCCATTTGCTTATTTACTTATCATCATTCGTCCACATCTATCTATCTCTGACTGTAAACTAGTATGAGAACAATTCCCTAAGTATCAATCTCGAAGGTCAAAACCAACATCAGATAGATGCTTAGAAAACCATTCAACTTAACTAATCTCCAGTCAGTTTCTAATTTAGCTTAACTCCATTTCTTAATTCCTTATAAATAAACATTCCATTTTCTATGTTTAGAAAATATCTCTGATTCTATATTTGGAAAATGTTTCCAAAACTCATTTATATGGATTTCAAACTAACGTTTTATAAAACATCGTTACAACCGCTCATTCCATTAATCGCTTATTACTTAGCTGTATTTCTAACTAACTCTCGCCATCGAACCTCAACTATTTATTAGTTGCGTAAGGAAGTTAATCAAGTTGGGGTATGATTACCTCTCAGACCTTAACTGAACAACGTTCTTAACCTTGCAATAGACAAAGCTCACCGCTCCAATTTCTACAATCATTTGCTTATGCAAATTCTCGGATTCAGATTATGAATCCACTTCTTTTATGAAAAACATTTATTATAATGCTAACGCTATAAACCCTGCTTCTGAAATATCTAACTTAGAAATCTAACTTATATTCTTACTTTGAATAAACAATCAAACAACTAACTTATTAACAAACAAACAAATCTTGATTAAAAACCGGAAAGTAAATAATACTTTCCCCAATTCGATATAATCGAATTCGACGTATAACTCTCTTTCGAGAAATCTCTATTCGATTAACTCCTTCAAATAACTAATATTTGATTTTCTCTAATTCGAATAAATTATATTCGATTAACTCGTTTTCGAATAACTCTATTCGATTAACTCCTTTCTTCTTTATTCGAATAAACTATATTCGACTAACTCCTTCTGATTAACTCTAATCAATTAACTCTCTTTGATTTACTCTAATTAATTAACTCTAATTCTTTTTATAATATCGTATTTATTTTCTATATAAATATTCCTTTTATCTTTCTATTTATTTCCCCAAATAAATATTCCTTTTATCCTTCTATTTATTTTCAAAATATACTTTGAAAATCCCCTTTTTACATCCCAGTGTTTCTTACGGTTTTTAAATTCCCAATTAACAATGATTGATATCATTCAAACACACATAATCAACAACAGATTATATATCACGTCATATATTATAATATATGAACAAAACAATATTATAAATATTGAGGAATCCAGTTGGATCCCTCCAACCTGTTTTCCTGCATCATAGATGTTAAACAATATAATTAACATCGATTTCATTTAAATATGAAATATTCTTCTAAACAGAATCAATATTTTATTAACGATTTTTATATATATCATTATCTATGATTTCATTCAAGCACTTTAGCAGTTCAACCCAACAGTCAACACACAGAAATCAATCATCATTTATTAGTTCTAAAAATATGTTATAAAAATATAACTGATAGAGTTGGTGAGTTTTACTCACATTGGACGATCATCATTAATAACGATAACCATTGCTTGATTCAGATCAGGCAATTTATTTTGCCATAAATTCAAACGAGCTCCAATCCATTTCAGACCGGTTCCAGTGTGAAGCTCTCGTCCATACGATCCCAACATGACGGACGGTTCGTGATTCTGATACCGTATGAACGAAATAGAATATTAACAAGTTTACGTGTTATTTAATTTAAAGTTAAAGTTAAATTATATATAGTAAACGTAATTGGGCCTCACCACTAAATTCTTGGTCCATTAAAACAAATCCGTAGGCCCATACCCATTCGGCTACAGCACCTTTCTCCCTTACCCCGCTGCTTCATTACTACGTTGTAACACCCCACATCCTTTAGTGTCACTCACAAAAGGGAATGCACTAAGTTCTGTGGAGCATTTAGGGTAAAAGATGCAGATAAATTACAAGACAGACAAAATTAAAACAGCGGAAAATAAAACTTTACTTTATTGGTAAAATAGTTTGTACAACAATTGTTTTCCAATATCAGAGTATCATCTGTCTTACAAAATAAAGAAGCATAAAATAACATTTATATTCCCCAATGTAGCATAACCCAGCCATAGCAGCAGAAAAAGAGAGTACAAAGCACTTTGTCAAAGAATCTTCGAGCTTGGGAAGAGTGACGGTCCAATCTAACCTGAGCTATATTATTCCCTCCTTAACTACCTGGGGGGGGGGGGAAAGGAAGAAAAGAAGACGAAAGAAAACTGGGTCAGACATAAAGTCTGGTAAGTTCAGTTACTTCTAGCGTGTGAACAAGGAAAAACAAAACGACATGAATTAACTGAATACAAGACAATACCATGATGATAGGGCCAACAAGATAGGATAAGATTAACACAAGATATGCTAAGACAAGATAAACTGGATATGCTTTAATACTTTCTCCGCTTCGCTATTAACCTGTTATTATGGTTTCTATGTCTCTGCACCACCTATCTAGTGTCCCAACTAGTAATCTGTCTAAAATGATAACGTGATCCCAATCCCAGTAATTGTGGTTGCCTTTAAGCGTACATTTATTATTTATTACCTAGATCTAATCTAGGGTTTTCTTATCGAGCGCTTCCTAAATTCAACTAAGGTTTATGTGACTTATCTAATACTTCTCAGATTCAGGATTTATGCCACCTAGGTCCAACTAGGGATTATGCTACCTGTCGAACAATGCCCTTAGTCTAGGACGCAATATCTAGAGTGGTATATGTTCCTAGACTTTCCCCACGTATGTGTCGCGAATCGTTTATCGCTGTCTAGATGCACATGTCATGAAATGTGCGACCCGAGTCCCGTGGCAGGGCTATTCTAGAAACACGGAACTCGGTCGGGAGCTTTCAGATATCTGCCAATGCAGATGCTAAGGTCTATTTTTTCCAGTGGCTATGGTCCCACCTGACCCCTCCCTCAACTAATGAAAGGCCACCCTTGAAAAATTGAGAACTATACGTAGGCCCCCTATGCCCCACTGTCTTATGGCCATCCTCACCCATAACTAGATAGCAAGTATATGGTCTTTTGGAGTTCTCTGCCTTTCCGCTTTATGTATCTCGACTGACTCAAGATGGTAGGTAGACGACGAGTTGCTATCACAGGGCTACTGGTCTCGCCGAATCACGCTGGTCCATCCTAGTCTTTATGTTGCCTTATATTGCAACCAAGGCATACCCTTGGTTCTTCTAACGCATACCTTAACCTCTGTGAGCCCAGGAGGATCATCTGTAGCCTCAAAGAGGGATACCAAGAATACCCTCACGTCCTCTCGAAGCCTCGGGCTTCGTAACCCAATTAGTTGGAGCCTTTTTTTAAGATTAGATGGACGTTCGCTCCTCCTCGTGTTATACTAAGAATTAATACTTTGTTTTCCTAACTAAGGTTTACCACTTAGTTTCCTGAATTGTCGTTTTCTTAACTAAGGTTTACTACTTAGCCCCTTTCAACTAAGGTTTACTACTTAGTTCTCTTTCTCGTCAAGTTGGATTGGTTAAGTGTCATTAGTCGATACAAGTTAACTTAACCCATTCATTTGTCATGTTAAACTGGTTAAGTGTTATCAGTAATTCACGTTGACTTAACCTTACCAGCATCAAGTTATATTGGTTAAGTATTTACTTAACCCTACCCATTCATCTTGTATTGGTTAAGTGTTCCTTTTTAACTTAACCTTGCCTATCTGTTTTAACTAACATGTTATAACGGTTAAGTGTTCCCTTAGTTAACTTAACCCTAACATTGGTTTGATTAACATGTTCTAATGGTTAAGTATTGTCCCTTCATGTTTTTAACTTAACCCTATTCATTTATCACACTCTGATGGTTAAGTGTTCAAGCTTACTTAACCCTACGGTCTAGTCCAGCTAACATATTAAATTGGCTAAGTGTATTAAATTTACTTAACCCCAACCTCTAGTCTAGTTAGCATGTTAAATTGGTTAAGTGTATTAACTTTACTTATCCCCAACCTCTAGTCTAGTTAATATGTTAAATTGGCTAAGTGTATTGAATTTACTTAACCCCCACTTTCTAGTCTGGTTAACATATTCAATTGGCTAAGTGTTTTTCTTAGTTACTTAACCCCTACAAATCTTGTCTTGTTACCATGTTAAGTTAGTTAAGTGTTCTAGTTAACTTAACCCTATCGTTCTAACTTAACTGTGTTAAGTTGGTTAAGTGTTCCTATGGACTTAACCCTCCCATTCTAGCTTAACTATGTTAAGTTGGTTAAGTGTTCTTATGGACTTAACCCTCCCATTCTAGATTAACTTTAATTATCTTATTAAAGCACCAGCCACTCACATTAGACAGGTATTGTTGTGGCTGTCGGTATGCCGTTTGGTTCCGGGCAGTCTTACGCCACAACTCAGTCTAACCTCGGGCCTTTATCGGGCTCAATGCCTTAACCTCCCACATTGGATAGGTATTGTTGTGATCACTGGACAGCCGGGAGGGTCCGGGCAGGTTTACATCACAACTCAATCTAACCTCGGGTTAAGCATGTTCGTATTGTCTAAATTTACTTTTCTCATTTAGGATAAATTCTATAAGTAAATTTTCCCTAATTTACTTATTCCACTATTACTCTTTTAATGTACATTGTCAACATTTATTATTATGGCCCATTTTCCCTATATATCATATTTATAGTTTTTGGTATGTAAATTATACCAAATTAAGTGTCACTAACCATGATTATTCTAAACATGACAATTACTCACAATTATGACTAAATTCAAAATTTGTGCTAATATACATATTATGCCAAATTAACTTTAATTGACCCAATTCTGATTTAACACCCTAATTTACAGTTTATGGCAAGACTAGAATTATTATTCTAGTTTACCGTTTACGCCTAAAGCTTAGCTTACTTGCCAATACTAAATTTAATATGTCAAATTACATATTCCATAATTCATGTCAAATTTTCAAATTTGCGTTCTAATAAACATGCCATAATACATTTTCTAAATTATGTCAATCATAATTATGTTAATGTTCCACATTATGCCAATTTCCAAGTTTACAACCATGTTTAAGTCAAATTTATGATTTGCCCAAATCGTATTCCCATCGTTCGTGTAATCGTGATTTCATCCTAGATTATAGATAAATCTAGATTCGTGGATAAAAAGGGAATGGACCAAAATGCCATGAAAAGATAGACATAATGACCGGCATAATATGATAATTCACTAATCACAGATCTAACAAATTACACTGAATAAATTGATTAAAGCATCGAAGGCCTATAGATTTGATAATATTATGACATAAAAAGGGTTGAACAAATAACATATGTTCAAGTATATGGGTAGACCTAACTTAATAGATAAATTCCCATAATCAAGATCCAAGGATAATTAAGAATAAACTGAATAGATAATCAAGTTTAGATCCAATCTCACAGTCATAATCCTAGGCAATAATATCATGTTCATGAATCATAGGTAATTATCCACTATTGTCCTTGTCATAGTTATAGGCATTGGTTTAGGCTCCTAGTAAAAGGCTTATGTTCATAGTCAAAGGCTTATGTTCATAGTCAAAGGCTTATGTTCATAGTGAAAGGCTTATGGTTTCAAAGGCCACAGTTCCATAGTCATAATCTTAAGCATTGGCAATTTAGTCACAATGTGTTCTAGGCCATAATCAAGAATCAAATCCAAAGTCATAAACAAGCACAAATTCAATGAAATGATAAGGCATATTTCTTATATTCTTTTAATTTCATGTCACAAATAGAAAAGGCGTTCAAATCTAAAAAGTAACCGACTTACGTTGATTGGATCTAGAAAAGAATAGAAAGATAGCGTTGCTTGAAGCCGTTGAATCTTTACTTGAATCCTAACTTGTTTTGAATATTCTCTTGAAGGACTTGAGCAGGATATCCTCGTCTTGATTTATATTTTATTTTAATTAATTTATTTAGATTTAGAGGAATAAGAAGAAGCCATGTCCATCAAGAATTTGTGCAGCATAAGGTTAGAGAAGAATGGTGCAAAGAGAAGGAGACTAGGGGGCTGTTTATATAGGATTGCAAGTTAATTTGAGTCGTCGATGAAGCCAAGGTTAATCAAAGCCATCTGTTCTAAAGAGAAGCCAATTATGTTCACAATTACTTTCTTAATGTACATTATTAACATTTATTATTAAATTTGTATGCACATTAGATACATCTCCCCTTTACACATTTATTATTAAATTAGTAACTTTAGTGTTAACAGAAACACGGGGTGTTACATGCGTGTTTCAATCCGTCTATCCCCTTAAACCGTCACCAAAAATAAACAATAACAAACACCACTCCTTTCTCTTTCATGTGTCCCCTGCCATTTGATTGCAACTCTATGCTGTTTTATTTGGCACCACCTCATTTCTTTTAAAACACGTCAACCCCATTTTTCTTACCCTCGACACCTATATTTCTCGCTACAGCCATCCTGGCACGACCGTGCTTGCTCCTTCTCATCACAATTGTTATTGACTTCTACTTCAATTATCTGTTCTTCACAAAGCCCAAAGTAGTACCCACGCCTTTAGTAAATCATGACCCTCCTATACAATTTATTTAAACTAATGTAACTAAAACACTCCATGCTTTAATGAACTAATCCAGTACGCCTATCCTCTTACTTCCTTGTTCACCGATTTCTGCTAATGCACACTCCATGAACTAGCAACCGAAAGAAAAGATGCTTTCTTCTTCCCACATGAACTTGCGCAAGCTTCAATAAACCACTCAATGTGAAAACCCGTAACTTCCCCGTAAAGGAAAGCGTCGGATAGTTCGAGAACAAACCACAACAGAACACATACAGAAGAACATTTCATTGTATATTACAACAATGCATCAGATTACAAGAATATACAGAGTATTAATGAATAAATATTACACAGAAATATCAGAGATTTAAATTACATTTAAATACATAGCAGCGGAAAATAATACAAACACAACTAGAAGAAGATATACGGATACAAAGCTTTCCGGATATCGTTCCAGCTGTAAACCAGGATCCTGTGAATATAAATCTGCAAAACCAAAACTACTAGCTGCCCGTGTCAAAATAAGGGCACCCAGAGTTTAGGTTAAAACAATAAACTCCAGGTCAGTCATGTGACTGGTGTGAGAACTAAAACAGTTATTAATCTTTATTTTAAATCATTAGGTAAATCAAGGGACCACGCCGTATAACACGGAACGGGTTTCCTCCCAAGAATACCAGTGCATAAAACAAACAGCGCAATGCTAAATAAAGAAAAATGAAGCTGTTATAAGACCCAGGTCCCATCACACAATGCAACGCAGCCGAGGATAGGGTTTTCCCTTATAACAGCCAAAGAATGCTTGATACGGTTAAAACAAATCGTTTGATACTATTATAAGTGCATAGTGTATAAAACAACTTCAAATCATAAGTATCAATCATAGGCGGCATGAGTGCCCCATCCCACTATGTCGCCATACTAGGCTCTACAAATAAAACCGCAAATGTCGTATTGGAAGTTGGGTTATCATTTATGGTATGAACCGAGGCTAGGGATCGTCCTCTACCGATTCGTGACTCTCTAGCCCGAGCCACAGGCAAGCGCGCAGGCAAGCCTTTAGATCGTCAGGGCCGGTCCACCGATGTGGATTATTATGCCTGAACACTACGTCTCCCCACCCTATGGGGTGTATGTGAGCCAACTAAATGACTCCATCGGTTCGAGAACGACCGATCAATCCGAGGCGCCTCGCAACAGCAACAACCACATAAGTCAAACTCGTCAGGGCGTGTAAAACCACTGACGCCACTTCTAACTAGAAAGAAACGCAAGTCCTCCCTGAGGTCCGTCTCCCGTTTTTGGTTCATACCGGGTGTGAAACACGCGAAGTAAACGTTACACAAAGCTACGCCACAAAGGCCTTGCTTTGATCAACACCACAAGACTTTGCTTTTCAACAGAAGCCTTGATCATTTGCCACTTAGGCATGCCACACAGGCAATTCACTCCATGCGATTGATATCCATCAATATATAACCCCTGAGCTCGTACGTCTCAGAGAAGGGCGTTAAGCAAGAGAATAAATTCTCCGCCGCCAAACAGATATATATTTAATAGAGATCAATCACACGGACTAAAATCCAATGTCAGACACACCATCCATTTACAAGTCCATTCTGGGTCTGAACGAAACCGGAGGCACTTTCCTCGCATATCCATCCATCTCCAAGTACGTCTGGACGACCACCAACTATTTCCATTCTCTCGGGTGTACAGCCCAATCAGGATCGTCGGTAATTATCCAAACGATGTGAAGACTTCCGGTCTTCTACCACCGTCTTCATCTTCGACATATCGTCGTATCAGTTATTCAGAATGGGATAAACCCGGTCCTTCCGAATAACTCGCGTATATTTTAAATAAGTGTTACACAAACACAACATACGCCTCATTCCAATTCATTAGTCACTAACCGTAAATTAATCAAGAGAATAATTCCCCAAATATTAACCCCGAAGGCCGAAACCAACATCAGATCAATATTCAGAAAACCATTCTGCTTGGCTAACCGACAGTTAGTTTCTAAATTTCACATTCATAGGGAAAGGTTCCCATCAATTTTATCCAAGATAAATTCCTTGAATTTATTCTTTATTCTATTTTTGAATCTCAATTCAAACTAGTCGGGATTAGCGAACCTTACCGAAGTAATTATTTATTTTAATTTCCCCATCCCAACCTATTCATCCCATGAAGTAAAACTGGTAATACTTCATATCTAACACCACAGTGTTATCGGTAAATTCAATTACCATTTCACGTTCAAATCTAATTAAAGATTTAACTATCGCCTGGAGCAAATCTGGTGATACTCCATTTTCGATCATTTCAATCTAATTAAAGATTCATTAAAACCCCACTTAGTTTTAATCTGTGACTGGGTTAAAGAATCAGTGTCATTTAAAAAACACGGTTCACGATAAACCCAAAGTCACATTCATTAACTATCGGGTTAAAGAATGAGTGTTATTTAAAACACTGTTCACGATAAACCCAAAAATCAATATCAATTCAATTCCAATTAAATATTATTTAATTGGTACACTTCATTAAATCTAAATAAAAAGATTTAATCTTTTCTCAACTGGGTTCAAGAACAGTGTTAGTGAAGACACCATTCACGACAAACCCAAATCACATTCGATATTCAATACAAGGCTCTGAATAGAAAATATATCGGCCTATATTCAATATCAAATTCTACGATTAACAAATGTCGTATTGGAAATAACGATATCAATATATATCTTTCAAATTTCCATAACAACACCTATATAATCACGAATTCCAACATCGAAATATTCCGAAGACAATTTCGATTCAAATCCACTCCAATGCAATCATTGGATATTTTGGTTATTTTCAAAACCCTTTTTAAATTCAATTTATTTATTTAAAAATAAATAGAATTATATTTCTAGTTCAAAACTAGTTCATTTCGATAAAAATCTATTTTTATCTTTTCAAATATGGAGTTTTTCATCCCAAATCTTCACAAATCATTTCTTATGATTTTACACAAATTATTACTATTTTTAATAATTTTATCAAGGCCCGTACAGTCGATTTCCATCAATGGCCATTGAACTGCACTTACACCGACCTTTTTCAAATTTGATTTGGACATAATTCCAAATCCAACCGTTAGATTTCAAATTTCTAATATTCGTTAGAAAGCTCTTTTCGATACGAACCCAACGGTTCCGGTTTCAGGAGAATCCGACGGTCGGATCTCCCGTAATGTCCGTTTGAAATAAATGGTCGAAATTCGCGAACTGCCGCGGCGCCGCGCGTTCTATTCAGGCCATTATATTATATATATAATATATACTTCGTCGATTTCTGTTTAAAACGAATTATATAAATAGTTTTAAATTCGTTTCAAAAGCAATTTCAACTTCCATTTCAATTCAAATCAAAATTGAATTCCTCTTTATAAATTCATTTTAAAATTCATTTCTATTCAATTCAAATTTCAATTCAATTTGAATTCATTTCAATTCGCTTTCAATTCAATTTGAATTCGTTTTCAATTCAATTCATTTCGAAATCGTTATATATTCAATTCATTTCGAAATCGTTATATATTCAATTCATTTCGAAATCGTTATATATTCAATTCATTTCGAAATCGTTTTATATTCAATTCATTTCGAAATCGTTTTATATTCAATTCATTTCGAAATCGTTTTATATTCAATTCATTTCGAAATCGTTTTATATTCAATTCATTTCGAAATCGTTTTATATTCAATTCATTTCGAAATCGTTTTATATTCAATTCATTTCGAAATCGTTTTATATTCAATTCATTTCGAAATCGTTTTATATTCAATTCGTTTCGAAATCGAATAAAATCGATATAAATATCGTTCACGTCAAAATGGCGTCAATCTAATCAACACGGCTTCATAAATTTCTATTTTCAAATATTCTATTTCAAATATTTCTTTTTCAAAATAGTTGTTATTATCAAAATATTCCGTTCAACACATGACCAATCTCAATGGATGAGTACTGTCAACACATAAACTTTTATTTTATATCGATAAAGATGTAAATTTTATTACTAAAGTATTTCGTTCAACACATGACCAGTCTCAATGGATGAGTACTGTCAACACATGAACCGTTATTTTATATTGATAAAGATGTAAATTTTATTATCAAAATATTTCGTTCAACACATGACCAATCTCAATGGATGAGTACTGTCAACACATGAACTTTTATTTTATAATATTCTTTATTTTCTAAATTGGAATGAGGCCCAATCAATCACCATATAATGTTAATTATATGGATTTTCATACAACACATGTATATAATAGCATTGAAAAATAATCAACCATCAACCAAAGTGCACTACACTGTATAAGCATCAAATATAGACATTTAACGCTTATAGTAGCTTGTCAATCAATCGATCGACATATTTAATCAATCAGGATGAGTGAACTTCAAGTTTCATCCCAACACCCGTGTGGGGTTTCAAACAATCAAACAAATATTTTATTCGTGCAGTTGGGCGATGTGTAAAATTTATCGTCCCAATCAATGTCCTTCAAATAGGTGTACATAAACAAACCGTCTGGTTTGTAAATGAATATTTATTTATTCACATTCACGTTAAAAATTATATTTTTAACGATAAAACATTTTATTCCAACATATGAATTTCTGTTAAGTTCATTCTTTAAATAAAATGATATTTTTATTTTTCTAACACATTTTAGAAAATTTCGGCGGCATAACGGCACGATACTAGAAACGGGACGAGGCCTAGCCTTATCCCCGGTCTAGTGAAGGCCCACGCCATTCACACATCAATCATATCAATTTCATTTCACCCAACAATTCAAATCAACTCAAACAATCTAACTAACAACACAGCCAAACAAACAAGTCCATGGTCTGTTGACGATTGTGTCGGGTGCTACTAAACACCGTCTGCATCCTAGTATATATATATATATATATATATAACTAGAAAAATAAATTGAAAGGTGAGAAATTCTCACAAATAGCTATCCTAGCTCCACGGCTCTTCATTGATAGAAATCTTCATCGCTATCGCATCTTCGTCATCTTCGTTGCCCGTAGCCACTACATATGTAAAAATCAAATTTTTTCTATGTTATTCAATATATAAGAATCCTATTTTTATTTCGCTATTTAATATATAAAAATCATATTTTTACTTGTTCACTTTCAATCTAAAAATCGTATTTTTCCTTAACCATTCTAATAATAAAAATCGTATTTTTACTTTGCTACATATATGATAAAAATCACGTTTTCATTCGCTACTTCATACAAGGAAAAATATATATATATATATATATATATATTTTTACAATGCTATTTTATATAAATAGATTATATATTTACAACGCCATTCTATATATAAAGATTATATTTTTACTCGACCAAAGACGATATTTTTACTTCTATTTAATTTTTAAACCTCGCCTTATATCTTTAAAAACAGATTTGAAATAGTGTCGATTTAACTTAAAAACATTACCTTTCTCTCCACCAATCGATTGGTTAATCACCGTCCTCATCCTTCAAGAAATCCCGAATCCATCAGCGTTGACTTCTTCTTCCAGCTGCGCGCGGGGCCCAGGGTGCGGTGTAGACGAGGTGGAGGGTTTCAGGTGGTCGGTCAGGGGGGGTAGTGACTTGACTGGGTGGCTAGGGTTTGAAGTGGCAGCTGTTTTGGGTGGAAAAGGGGAAAGGGGAGGGTCGCTGGAGAGAGGACCTCGCCGGCGGAGGGGATGGCGCTTTCAGGTGGAGGTGGAACCCTCCTAGGCGACGCTGGCCGTGGGGCATCGGCCTGGGGGGTTTGGGGCACTGCGTTCGAATTTGGAGGGGCTTGGGCTCGAGCGGGGAGGCTGGGGGGGGAGAGAGGCGACAGGGAGGTCGGAGGGGTAGGGTGCGCCGTTGATCGGTGGCGGCTAGAGTGGGGAGCGCGCACCAGCGCGGCGGCGGGCTTCGATCGACGAGGGCTGCTCTTTTTTTTTTTTTTGCTGAACAAGAACGATTGTGGAGAATAAGGGTTTGGGGAGGGGCTTACTTGAAAATTAATATTATTTAATTATTTATTTATTTCCAAAAGTTGACTTTCTGATTCGAATACCAAATCGGACCCAACGACTGTCGCCCCTAGAGTATTACCCCCATTCTGGACACAATGGAATATGTATCGTAGGCCAATTCGGCTATTACGATAGGTTTTACTCAAAAGTAAAATATAAATCAGTATATATTTAATTTTAAAGCACATTTCAAATTACCGAGGCCACATACTAACTCTATAAATCCCATAAAAATATTTTCTAGCTTCGTATTGACGATACGGTCCTAACAAAACTAGTTTCGTCGAATTCTGAGACCGTTGGAAAAATGGCCATTTTCCAGTCGATTAAAATCAACTGAAACTGGTCAAACGCGTTTTCCTTTGCCACGCTCACATATTGATTCGAAAAATTACGAAATTTGGAATCTAGCAATAACTTGACACCGCGGACCCAACAAAACTGGTTTCGTCGAAATCCGAGGTCATTTGCAAAATGTCCATTTTTAAGGGCCTGAATTCCATAGCGACTATTCAGAATTTTCAACTGGACATATCTTTTGATTCCCGCTATGAAATCTTGATTTATCGAATTCGATAGAAATATATTATCAATTAGATCCTATCCTTTTTGGTTTCACTAAAATCCGGATTGTTTTGCACCCGGTACATTCAATTGAAGTTTGAAATCGAATTATCGAACTACCGCGCCATTTTCAATTCTATTTATAATTATATATAAAGATTTATATTCTAACGACGACGCGTATAATATATACGTCGAATTCTATATTGAAAATAAATTTCACGTCGATATTATTTAAAATAATTCATTTTAAATAATCAAAATTCGCTAAAATTGCCAAAATAAAAATTTTAAACTGGCCCAGATTTTCCGGGTTGTTACAATCTCCCCCACTTAAAACTTTTCGTCCCCGAAAAGGAACAAAGTCGAAAGTGGTTTGATTATTCAGCTCTACGTTCGATCTGGCTTCCATTCTCCAACTTTTCAGTTTCTGAGAATTTTCTAAAATCTCAAAAATTTGGCTAACACCCTAAATTTTTGAAAAATTTCGCCATAACCTCCCCTGCAATGGGAGCATCGGGGAATTTTAAATAGCTTCCCCGGTCCTTCAGATCTCAAAAAGAAAAAGAAAAAGCCAAGCGGCTAGCCAATAGGCTCACAAAATCATCATCACCCAAACAAAACAGGAAATTATGTAGTAAACATGTACCTATTTGTCGGGCAAACAAATTTTATTCTCTGGCTCTAGCCTCCTTGCTATGACCTGTTCAATGATATACATGTATATGCAAGCAAATGCGACCAATTTTCAATACAATTCATTATTCGATCAAATTAGGCACAATGGTTCAAAATTATCAAACAATTAAACAAACAACACAAACATCAATCAATTAGTGAATTAACGTTTCAAATTCATAATTTCGATACATAGTCAAAAATCATGTTTTTGATGCTAAATCACAACAATTAGCCCTATCTAATTTTGGTTCTCACACCAGTCTAATGGAAATATATAGATATTACACGTTCGTCACTCGAATATAAATTCTGATGATGATATATCAATCATCAGAATCACTCCCGGGCGACTAGAGTGTGACTCTATATCCATCCAATATATTAAAACTTCAAATACACGTGGATCAGACGTATACGCAAAGTCTATATATACTGGACTGTCCAAATTCAAAAATAATAACTAATCAAATACGAATAGGTTATTTAAATCTTTAAAACAAAAGTTTGTTTTCACTTTTAAAAATATACTCTTCTCACTCGTTCTAGGACACTACTGATCCCATCTCTAACGAGTCATTCTAATTGGATATTACTAATCCAATATCTGATGAATTCTTTCGTATGGTTCTAATGTGTCTTGTTCTCTGAGCTTTGTAAACCAAAGCTCTGATACCAACTGTGAAAACCCGTAACTTCCCCGTAAAGGAAAGCGTCGGATAGTTCGAGAACAAACCACAACAGAACACATACAGAAGAACATTTCATTGTATATTACAACAATGCATCAGATTACAAGAATATACAGAGTATTAATGAATAAATATTACACAGAAATATCAGAGATTTAAATTACATTTAAATACATAGCAGCGGAAAATAATACAAACACAACTAGAAGAAGATATACGGATACAAAGCTTTCCGGATATCGTTCCAGCTGTAAACCAGGATCCTGTGAATATAAATCTGCAAAACCAAAACTACTAGCTGCCCGTGTCAAAATAAGGGCACCCAGAGTTTAGGTTAAAACAATAAACTCCAGGTCAGTCATGTGACTGGTGTGAGAACTAAAACAGTTATTAATCTTTATTTTAAATCATTAGGTAAATCAAGGGACCACGCCGTATAACACGGAACGGGTTTCCTCCCAAGAATATCAGTGCATAAAACAAACATCGCAATGCTAAATAAAGAAAAATGAAGCTGTTATAAGACCCAGGTCCCATCACACAATGCAACGCAGCCGAGGATAGGGTTTTCCCTTATAACAGCCAAGGAATGCTTGATACGGTTAAAACAAATCGTTTGATACTATTATAAGTGCATAGTGTATAAAACAACTTCAAATCATAAGTATCAATCATAGGCGGCATGAGTGCCCCATCCCACTATGTCGCCATACTAGGCTCTACAAATAAAACCGCAAATGTCGTATTGGAAGTTGGGTTATCATTTATGGTATGAACCGAGGCTAGGGATCGTCCTCTACCGATTTGTGACTCTCTAGCCCGAGCCACAGGCAAGCGCGCAGGCAAGCCTTTAGATCGTCAGGGCCGGTCCACCGATGTGGATTATTATGCCTGAACACTACGTTTCCCCACCCTATGGGGTGTAAGTGAGCCAACTAAATGACTCCATCGGTTCGAGAACGACCGATCAATCTGAGGCGCCTCGCAACAGCAACAACCACATAAGTCAAACTCGTCAGGGCGTGTAAAACCAATGACGCCACTTCTAACTAGAAAGAAACGCAAGTCCTCCCTGAGGTCCGTCTCCCGTTTTTGGTTCATACCGGGTGTGAAACACGCGAAGTAAACGTTACACAAAGCTACGCCACAAAGGCCTTGCTTTGATCAACACCACAAGACTTTGCTTTTCAACAGAAGCCTTGATCATTTGCCACTTAGGCATGCCACACAGGCAATTCACTCCATGCGATTGATATCCATCAATATATAACCCCTGAGCTCGTACGTCTCAGAGAAGGGCGTTAAGCAAGAGAATAAATTCTCCGCCGCCAAACAGATATATATTTAATAGAGATCAATCACACGGACTAAAATCCAATGTCAGACACACCGTCCATTTACAAGTCCGTTCTGGGTCTGAACGAAACCGGAGGCACTTTCCTCGCATATCCATCCATCTCCAAGTACGTCTGGACGACCACCAACTATTTCCATCCTCTCGGGTGTACAGCCCAATCAGGATCGTCGGTAATTATCCAAACGATGTGAAGACTTCCGGTCTTCTACCACCGTCTTCATCTTCGACATATCGTCGTATCAGTTATTCAGAATGGGATAAACCCGGTCCTTCCGAATAACTCGCGTATATTTTAAATAAGTGTTACACAAACACAACATACGCCTCATTCCAATTCATTAGTCACTAACCGTAAATTAATCAAGAGAATAATTCCCCAAATATTAACCCCGAAGGCCGAAACCAACATCAGATCAATATTCAGAAAACCATTCTGCTTGGCTAACCGACAGTTAGTTTCTAAATTTCACATTCATAGGGAAAGGTTCCCATCAATTTTATCCAAGATAAATTCCTTGAATTTATTCTTTATTCTATTTTTGAATCTCAATTCAAACTAGTCGGGATTAGCGAACCTTACCGAAGTAATTATTTATTTTAATTTCCCCATCCCAACCTATTCATCCCATGAAGTAAAACTGGTAATACTTCATATCTAACACCACAGTGTTATCGGTAAATTCAATTACCATTTCACGTTCAAATCTAATTAAAGATTTAACTATCGCCTGGAGCAAAACTGGTGATACTCCATTTTCGATCATTTCAATCTAATTAAAGATTCATTAAAACCCCACTTAGTTTTAATCTGTGACTGGGTTAAAGAATCAGTGTCATTTAAAAAACACGGTTCACGATAAACCCAAAGTCACATTCATTAACTATCGGGTTAAAGAACGAGTGTTATTTAAAACACTGTTCACGATAAACCCAAAAATCAATATCAATTCAATTCCAATTAAATATTATTTAATTGGTACACTTCATTAAATCTAAATAAAAAGATTTAATCTTTTCTCAACTGGGTTCAAGAACAGTGTTAGTGAAGACACCATTCATGACAAACCCAAATCACATTCGATATTCAATACAAGGCTCTGAATAGAAAATATATCGGCCTATATTCAATATCAAATTCTACGATTAACAAATGTCGTATTGGAAATAACGATATCAATATATATCTTTCAAATTTCCATAACAACACCTATATAATCACGAATTCCAACATCGAAATATTCCGAAGACAATTTCGATTCAAATCCACTCCAATGCAATCATTGGATATTTTGGTTATTTTCAAAACCCTTTTTAAATTCAATTTATTTATTTAAAAATAAATAGAATTATATTTCTAGTTCAAAACTAGTTCATTTCGACAAAAATCTATTTTTATCTTTTCAAATATGGAGTTTTTCATCCCAAATCTTCACAAATCATTTCTTATGATTTTACACAAATTATTACTATTTTTAATAATTTTATCAAGGCCCGTACAGTCGATTTCCATCAATGGCCATTGAACTGCACTTACAGCGACCTTTTTCAAATTTGATTTGGACATAATTCCAAATCCAACCGTTAGATTTCAAATTTCTAATATTCGTTAGAAAGCTCTTTTCGATACGAACCCAACGGTTCCGGTTTCAGGAGAATCCGACGATCGGATCTCCCGTAATGTCCGTTTGAAATAAATGGTCGAAATTCGCGAACTGCCGCGGCGCGGCGCGTTCTATTCAGGCCATTATATTATATATATATAATATATATAATATATACTTCGTCGATTTCTGTTTAAAACGAATTATATAAATAGTTTTAAATTCGTTTCAAAAGCAATTTCAACTTCCATTTCAATTCAAATCAAAATTGAATTCCTCTTTATAAATTCATTTTAAAATTCATTTCTATTCAATTCAAATTTCAATTCAATTTGAATTCATTTCAATTCGCTTTCAATTCAATTTGAATTCGTTTTCAATTCAATTCATTTCGAAATCGTTATATATTCAATTCATTTCGAAATCGTTATATATTCAATTCATTTCGAAATCGTTTTATATTCAATTCATTTCGAAATCGTTTTATATTCAATTCATTTCGAAATCTTTTTATATTCAATTCATTTCGAAATCTTTTTATATTCAATTCATTTCGAAATCGTTTTATATTCAATTCATTTCGAAATCGTTTTATATTCAATTCATTTCGAAATCGTTTTATATTCAATTCGTTTCGAAATCGAATAAAATCGATATAAATATCGTTCACGTCAAAATGGCGTCAATCTAATCAACACGGCTTCATAAATTTCTATTTTCAAATATTCTATTTCAAATATTTCTTTTTCAAAATAGTTGTTATTATCAAAATATTCCGTTCAACACATGACCAATCTCAATGGATGAGTACTGTCAACACATGAACTTTTATTTTATATCGATAAAGATGTAAATTTTATTACTAAAGTATTTCGTTCAACACATGACCAGTCTCAATGGATGAGTACTGTCAACACATGAACCGTTATTTTATATTGATAAAGATGTAAATTTTATTATCAAAAAATTTCGTTCAACACATGACCAATCTCAATGGATGAGTACTGTCAACACATGAACTTTTATTTTATAATATTCTTTATTTTCTAAATTGGAATGAGGCCCAATCAATCACCATATAATGTTAATTATATGGATTTTCATACAACACATGTATATAATAGCATTGAAAAATAATCAACCATCAACCAAAGTGCACTACACTGTATAAGCATCAAATATAGACATTTAACGCTTATAGCAGCTTGTCAATCAATCGATCGACATATTTAATCAATCAGGATGAGTGAACTTCAAGTTTCATCCCAACACCCGTGTGGGGTTTCAAACAATCAAACAAATATTTTATTCGTGCAGTTGGGCGATGTGTAAAATTTATCGTCCCAATCAATGTCCTTCAAATAGGTGTACATAAACAAACCGTCTGGCTTGTAAATGAATATTTATTTATTCACATTCACGTTAAAAATTATATTTTTAATGATAAAACATTTTATTCCAACATATGAATTTCTATTAAGTTCATTCTTTAAATAAAATGATATTTTTATTTTTCTAACACATTTTAGAAAATTTCGGCGGCATAACGGCACGATACTAGAAACGGGACGAGGCCTAGCCTTATCCCCGGTCTAGTGAAGGCCCACGCCATTCACACATCAATCATATCAATTTCATTTCACCCAACAATTCAAATCAACTCAAACAATCTAACTAACAACACAGCCAAACAAACAAGTCCATGGTCTGTGGACGATTGTGTCGGGTGCTACTAAACACCGTCTGCATCCTAGTATATATATATATATATAACTAGAAAAATAAATTGAAAGGTGAGAAATTCTCACAAATAGCTATCCTAGCTCCACGGCTCTTCATTGATAGAAATCTTCATCGCTATCGCATCTTCGTCATCTTCGTTGCCCGTAGCCACTACATATGTAAAAATCGAATTTTTTCTATGTTATTCAATATATAAGAATCCTATTTTTATTTCGCTATTTAATATATAAAAATCATATTTTTACTTGTTCACTTTCAATCTAAAAATCGTATTTTTCCTTAACCATTCTAATAATAAAAATCGTATTTTTACTTTGCTACATATATGATAAAAATCACGTTTTCATTCGCTACTTCATACAAGGAAATATATATATATATATATATATATATATATATATATATATATATATATATTTTTACAATGCTATTTTATATAAATAGATTATATATTTACAACGCCATTCTATATATAAAGATTATATTTTTACTCGACCAAAGACGATATTTTTACTTCTATTTAATTTTTAAACCTCGCTTTATATCTTTAAAAACAGATTTGAAATAGTGTCGATTTAACTTAAAAACATTACCTTTCTCTCCACCAATCGATTGGTTAATCACCGTCCTCATCCTTCAAGAAATCCCGAATCCATCAGCGTTGACTTCTTCTTCCAGCTGCGCGCGGGGCCCAGGGTGCGGTGTAGACGAGGTGGAGGGTTTCAGGTGGTCGGTCAGGGGGGGGGGTAGTGACTTGACTGGGTGGCTAGGGTTTGAAGTGGCAGCTGTTTTGGGTGGAAAAGGGGAAAGGGGAGGGTCGCTGGAGAGAGGACCTCGCCGGCGGAGGGGACGGCGCTTTCAGGTGGAGGTGGAACCCTCCTAGGCGACGCTTGCCTTGGGGCATCGGCCTGGGGGGTTTGGGGCACTGCGTTCGAATTTGGAGGGGCTTGGGTTCGAGCGGGGAGGCTGGGGGGGGGGAGGCGACAGGGAGGTCGGAGGGGTAGGGTGCGCCGTTGATCGGTGGCGGCTAGAGTGGGGAGCGCGCTCCAGCGCGGCGGCGGGCTTCGATCGACGAGGGCTGCTCTTTTTTTTTTTTTTTTTGCTGAACAAGAACGATTGGGGAGAATAAGGGTTTGGGGAGGGGCTTACTTGAAAATTAATATTATTTAATTATTTATTTATTTCCAAAAGTTGACTTTCCGATTCGAATACCAAATCGGACCCAACGACTGTCGCCCCTAGAGTATTACCCCCATTCTAGACACAATGGAATATGTATCGTAGGCCAATTCGGCTATTACGATAGGTTTTACTCAAAAGTAAAATATAAACCAGTATATATTTAATTTTAAAGCACATTTCAAATTACCAAGGCCACATACTAACTCTATAAATCCCATAAAAATATTTTCTAGCTTCGTATTGACGATACGGTCCTAACAAAACTAGTTTCGTCGAATTCTGAGACCGTTGGAAAAATGGCCATTTTCCAGTCGATTAAAATCAACTGAAACTGGTCAAACGCGTTTTCCTTTGCCACGCTCACATATTGATTCGAAAAATTACGAAATTTGGAATCTAGCAATAACTTGACACCACGGACCCAACAAAACTGGTTTCGTCGAAATCCGAGGTCATTTGCAAAATGTCCATTTTTAAGGGCCTGAATTCCATAGCGACTATTCAGAATTTTCAACTGGACATATCTTTTGATTCCCGCTATGAAATCTTGATTTATCGAATTCGATAGAAAGATATTATCAATTAGATCCTATCCTTTTTGGTTTCACTAAAATCCGGATTGTTTTGCACCCGGTACATTCAATTGAAGTTTGAAATCGAATTATCGAACTACCGCGCCATTTTCAATTCTATTTATAATTATATATAAAGATTTATATTCTAACGACGACGCGTATAATATATACGTCGAATTCTATATTGAAAATAAATTTCACGTCGATATTATTTAAAATAATTCATTTTAAATAATCAAAATTCGCTAAAATTGCCAAAATAAAAATTTTAAACTGGCCCAGATTTTCCGGGTTGTTACACCCAACCCCTATTTGTACATGTATTACCTTCCCACTCTTCCTCCAGTACATCACGTTTTTATTTAAATCCTTCTTTTACTTTGTATATGCGATACTCCCAGATCCAATAAACCATTTACCACACTTTAAGCCCTCCTCCTGATTTTCGTACCCAACTCCTTCTTCTCCTGTGTAACTCTCCAAGCTGATGCCTGCTTTAGCAACCTTCCTAAAACCTGAGCGACCCCTTTTGCTCATCGTATGCCCGGAACTTCACCAACGGATCGCTTGCTTACCAGAACTCCGTCGCCCCACTCGAGACCCCTTCCAGCATCGCCGGCTCTAGCCAATCCTATATTGAAGTTGACGCTAGAAATTTGGTGCGACAGTCTGAAGCAGCCGAGAAGAGAGACAGTTCGGATCTGAAGACGGGCTCGTTGATTTGAAGAATACAGAAAATGGAGACAACGGATTTGGATTTCTAGATTATTAAGTGTATTTTGGATTTGATTTTGTAGAGAACGAATTTTCTTCTGAACGAAAGTAGATAGCTACCTGAAAGAATGGATCGGAGAAAACAAAATGTTAGGTTTTAACGAGTTAAGGTAGGATAATTATAGTGTTTTGTTGTGGATTTTTGGGGGACCACATTTTTATTTTGAGGCCACAGAGAATGGCGGTTGAGAAGGAGGAAACATGGCTTTTGTTTTAATCAGAAAATAAGTTAGGATATTTTTGGTTATGTTGTCATGAAAATTTTCGTCACGTACGAACCGATAACGACAGAACTAACAGTACCATTATGACGAGCAATGTACCCGGATCCCAAAAATATAATAATATCGGTAGGTTAATTCATATTGCGATACCCCAAAATACTGGTTAAGGGTGCAAAATACTCTAAATAAAAAGTTGCTTATTTAATTAATTAAAAATTACATTAAGATTCTAAAAATTAAATTATCACTACGTCTAAAAGGATTTTGTCCAAATTCGAAACCATTATTTAAATAATTAAATAAATTAATTATTTGATCGTACAAATACGGGACATTACAGAAGTGATACCTCCTAATGTGGGGCCGGCACAGAGTATCTACAGAGTAGGGAGCCGACCGATTAGGGCAGTAGTAAGGGTACATCTAGACTCTGGTAAAGTTTAGGAGCCTGTTAGTACTGGGCTGCCTATGGATTGTATGGGGTTAAAACATTTCACTAGAAGTATGCCTAAGTCTACCATCTTATAGTTGTTGGGATCCTCTCATTCTGGTTATACTTGTATTAGTGCAGAGAATAAGATTAATCGTTCCACTTTATATGCCTGTCATGCTACTTTTACTTATTTACTTGCTAAAAGTAACTGGACTTGCCAGACTTTATGTCTGACCCTTTTTGATTCCTCTTCTTTCTTCTGTCCCCCCTCCTGGTTCTCAGGGTGGGAATACTCAGGATTGATCATGATTCTGCTCTCATTTTGCTAGAGCTATTAGATGTATTTCTCAAGCTCGTATCTTTGCTGTTATGGCTATGCTTTTATTTGGGGATTTTTGCTTCTTTTATTTTTTACTCTGATGTTTAAAAGCAAGACAGAAGTTTTTATAATGTACTGGTTTTTATGTAATGCAGACATATGATGTTTTGAACCACGATGCTTTATGATTAATAAAGTTAGTTTTTATTCCGCTGCTATTTTGATATTTGTCTTGTAATGCTTATGTTTCTGTTTATCTTTAACACTTCACGAAACTTAATGCATTCCATTAAAGTGTGACATTAACAGACGTGGAGTGTCACACTACATCTGTTGATTCTTGCATTGATAAGTGTATTTATTGGAAGATATCACTTTAGACATAATATTAATACTCAGTTTGAAGGGATTTTATAAATTGAGTTGCAAGTCATATTAGATGCATTCAATCCATTTCACAATACATATATATGTATATATATTTGTATATTACATTGGTAATTTCATTCACTTATTGATGCATTAATATATATATATATATATATATATATATATATGAATCACGTGAATTTTAATTGAATACTATACATAAAAACATGTTGATTTCTGCCTTCATGAAAACTTCAATAGTAGGTGAGAAAAACCTTTTGTGCAAACTTAAAATTATGCGGATACAACATGAGATTTTGAACAAACAGTCCTAGGCATAATTTCATATGCATTTTGGAGTACTAGATGCGCAGATCTGAAATTTACAATAACAACAAAATTTCATGCAACTAACACGTGCGACATTATAAAAGTCCAAGCTCACTTAATTTAAGCATATGAGATAATATTGTAATTATTGTCACACACACACACACATACACATCACACACACACACACACGCACACACACACACACACACACACATATATATATATATATATATATATTCGTTAGATTACAAAATCCAAGTCACATCAGTATATTTACATCTACATTAATTCATGCATAGTGGATTCCATATGGGTAGGAAAAAGTTTATCAATACAATTGAATAGTTTTATAATATTTTTATACTACTAGCATATTTATGTATACGCTAATATATATATATATATATATGACAACAGACATTTATGTATAATAGTGCATCTCGAATATACAGAAGTGTGTATATATACACATATTTGTGCATAATAGCTTATATAGAATTAAGTGCATTCAATTATTTTGATACTTATATGCAAGCTATATATATATATATATATATATATATATATATATACATATATATAAACACTTAGTATCTGCATACTATTATATATATACAAGTAGCATAAAATAAACAGTAAGTCATAGCTTTAGTTCTAAAACTATACATGCATCATGCTTATCAACGTAAATAACAACATCACACTTAAAATCAAAAAAAAAAAAGTTAACCGGCCTTTAGGTCTGGTACCCAAAAGTACTCAAAGACATGCTCGACTAAACTCATCGCATGAAGTCAGGGCCAAGGGCGAAACTTGGAGAGCGCAGGAGGAAGGCTGAAGAGGGATCACGCCAACAAGGACCTCGCCATGTCACCATCACAACATCATGTCAACGCCTCGGAAGAGCCAATAAGGCTCGACCAACGACCCTCACTAAGCACATCTCGCACATAGACGGATGCGAAGTTTCGTACCTGGTAGGTGCGAAATTCCGCACCCTGCAGGTGCGAAATTTCACACCTTACAGATGCGAAATTTCGTACCTAGCAAGCACGAAATTTCACACCCTGCAGGTGCGAAATTTCGCACCTCGACCCAGGTGCGAATTTTCCGAGGCTGGAGGCACGAATTTTCTGTAAATTGTCCCCATTTCTACCTACTCCTACATAACCCCTACCTAACCACTTCCTATAAATACCCATGGCCTCACACTTCAAAAGGGAGAAATTCTTAAGCTTTGAGACCTCCATAGAACTTCATTAATGGCATCTCCTCTTTGAGGAAGAAGAAGGGCAAAATTGTCCATTTTATTATTTCTTACAAATATGACTATTGTAACTTCCTATAGCATAGTTAACAAATGTAATGAGAGGGTCTCAACCTTGTAATCTTTCAAGTGATCAATAAAATTCCAATAACTCTTCAAAGTGGACGTAGGCCCTCACCGAGGCCGAACCACTATAAATCTCTTATGTTATTTACTGCTTATGTTCTATTTTATGTTCTTATCTATGCGACCATATTTATAATTCTTAGTAATTGGGAATCATTGGTGTTTACGACATTTCTTGCCATCAACATTTGGTGCTTTCACTGAGAAAACTCGGATATTGCGTCTTTCCCGCACATTACCATCTCGAATTCGCTGAACTTAAGGTTCCTTGCTTGACCTGCCGTCGAGTCCGCTTACAATGGTAAAAAAGTTAAAGAATGCAATAATCGGCTCTTCAGCCGCAACTGAGGCCGGTATATCTTAGCAACCTCAACCGGCAGACATCCCGGCCACTAATGAAAGTGAACCTCCAATTGTGGACCTCGAAGCATCCGCAACCCAAGCGCAAATCCGCATGCTTAATGAAAAATATGAAAATACAACTATCGAGCTTAACCAAGCGCTAAGGAATAACATCGACCTTACGTGGCAACTTTAAGAAAGCCCGCACCAAAAAAGGAGGTTTAGTCTCATCAACAATGTCATCGTCCGAACAAACGCCCTCAAAAACGGCAATGGCAATGGGTATGCCGATAACAACAACGATCGGACCACGGTTACCTATAGCGAGGGCGCCCAATATCAGGACCATTCTCGTTTAGTCACAATGAAGGACCCTCTCTTACTAACCAACCTCCTCTTCGACAAGACTCAACGGCCGCTCAGCTAAACAATGAACCTAATTTTTTAGCGGCCCGTGCCTTTCCGGAACCGGATCCGCATGACCCTGCTCCACATCATCACGCACACCAGGATCCTGTTATAGATGTCGAGGACAAGGAAGAAGACGATCCAGACATCCACCCTAGAAGACGCCCTCGTGCTAGAACTCTGGAACCTCGCCAAAACCCATGGGTCCCAATAGCAGCCCCCATCCGACCTACCTCCCGACCTACCTTCCCGACATAGTCCGAAGGATCATGAGGGAGATGCGAGGGAATGTGCATGATTCATGGGAAGTGCACATTAGGCGCCACCCTTTCACTCGAATAGTTAATGAAGCTGAATGGCCGCGACGCTTCAGCATGCCGCAGATGCCCCTCTACGACAACACCACTGACCCTTTTGCTTTCCTAAACTGTTACGAATGGAAAATGGACTCGAGCAGAGGCGACGATCCAGTCAAGTGCAAATTCTTTCTAGTCTTCCTGTTAGGAACTGCTCAATTATGGTTCTCTCGCCTTCTACTTAATTCCATCAACAACTTCGGCCAATTAGCGACACAGTTAGTTAAGCAATTCAGGATGCATATCCCGACTCCGAAGAATGCCATCACCCTTTCCAACCTATACCAAGGGCCCACAGAGTCGCTCGAAAGCTACCTTTTCGGGTTCAACATCGCCCTCGCCGAGGTCGAGGATCCAGATCTGCACGCCATATTCTTTCAGCTAGCTAAAGGTGTCCTTCCTACTTTTGAATTTGGTGCATGGATCGATCGAAAGAAACTAAAGAGCCTCGATGCTTTCTATGAGAAAGCGGAGCAGTTCTTCTGCCAAGAAGAAGCAAGACGGAACCGAATCTCTGAGACCAGTCGCCCCAATATCCCTCGAACGGACACCACTAATAATCGTCCTAGGGGCGAGAAGCGGGAGGACCCTCCAGTCCGAACACGGAGGCAGGAACCCCAGACAAAGACCAAACACTGGGGGGCAAGGCAGTCGGGGCAACAATCAGGTCCAGACAGAGCCAAGGAAGCCCGGCCCTTACCAAGCTTACGAGACATACACTCCGCTGAATGAAGATCCGGAAACTGTCTACTTAGAAACCTATAACACTTTGTAGTACAAGAAACCCCATATCAGGGAGTCAACCGATTCCGAGATGAACTCGGGGAGATACTGCCGATATCACGATATGTATGGACATAACACGAATGAATATCACTAGCTCAGCGATGCAATTAAGAAGCTCATCCGCGAAAAGCGGCTTGAACAATACGTGCAAGAGCCCTTTCCCC
>JASFAX010000297.1:0-70450 GCA_030737875.1 Allium sativum
AATACACGGATACAGATCTTTCCGAATACCGCTTCAGCTGTAACCAGGATCCTTTAAATATATCTGCAAAAGCTACTCGACTGCCCGTGTGGAAAATATGGGCACCCGAGTTTGCCAGTGAAACAAACTACAGGTCAGTCATGGGACTGGTGTGAGAAATCTTAACTAAACTAATCTAATAATAAGGCTAATCACAGGACCACGTCGCTAACGCGGATCGGGTTTACTCCATTGGATTACCAGTGCATAAAATAAAGTAAATCATTAAACAACGCAATGCCTTTTAGAAAAATGAAACCATTATAAGACCCAAGTCCCATCAAACAATGCAACACAAACCATAGGATAGTATTTTACCTTATAATGGTCAAAAGATGCTTGATACGATAAAACGGATTGAATATTAGTGTATATATCTATGGTTATATATATATTTCAAAAACAATTTCAATCATAATGTATCAATCATAGACGGCATAGTACCCCATCCTACTATGTCGCCATACTAGTTCTACAATCAAAACTGCAAGGTTGTATTTGAAATCGGATTTCCATCATGAGTCGAGGCTAGGGGCAAGCACCTCTCCGATTCGAGACACTCTAGAAAATGCCTCAGGATCCCCCGCAGTGAACCCATGGATGTAGTAGGGTCGGTCCCCGCCTAACGGCAGTAGATTGATTATGCCTGAACACATGCTTCCCGGTTCCTTTGAACCTATAGTGTGACCACTAACGGCCTATAAAAATCTGAGGTGCCTCAAAATCCATCATCCACATAAGTAAAATGTCAACGCTGGTAGGTCCCTGACATCACTCTAGCTAGAAAGAAACGTGTTCACTCCCTACGGTCTGTATCCCGTTTTTGACTCATACCGGTGTGTGAGGCTCATGAAGTCACGTTATACACAAAGGTATGCCGTAATAGGCTATACTTTGATCATCCCACAAGGCCCTGATTTTCAACAAAAGCCTTGTTCAATTGCATCTTGGCGTGCCACATTGACAATTCACGCCATGCGATCAATCCCTATTAATATATACCAGGGTGTTAAGCAGAGAATAAATTCTCCACCACCAATCAGATATACACTAATAAAAAACAATTTAATTCACATGGAATGAAATCCAATGTCAGACACGCATCCATTTACTAGCTTATGCTATGGGTCTGAGCGAAAACCAAATCCGAACAATCAACAATAGTCCGGACGGCCACCACTGAAGCCCCTTCAAGGTAGCTACTCCCATCAAGGGTCTCCGTAGCAACACATCCATTCGATGTGAAGATCGTCGGTCTTCAATCACCGTCTTCAACTTCGACTCTTCATTGTCGTAGTGATTATTCGGAATGGGTTAAACCCGGTCTTTCCCAATAACTCACGTATTTTTATAATCAAAATCAAGTGCTATAAAACACATCCAACGCCACATTCCAATTTCGAATAAATCTTCTAATAAATTATTCGCATTATCTTATCAAAGATAAATTCTTTAAATTTATACTTAAATCTTACTTTTAAAGATTTAGTAAGAACCCAATTTGGTTTTAAATATCACAAATCATTATTCAATGATTAATTAAATTTAAGAAATTAATCTTATCTTTAACTGGGTTAAAGAACTAATGTCATTTTAAAACACCGTTCATGGTAAACCCGAAATCATCTTCCATAAAATATGGAATCTTCACAGAAATCAAATCAATATATATAATCGTTATAAATTCCTGTATCCAACCAATAATATAAATGGAATAACGGCAAAGCCTCTTAAATTCCATACGTAGTATCGGTTTTCTTTTACAGAAGCTTATCTCGGTTATTATTAATTCGAATTCCATTCAACTCCAATTTAATATATTAAATTGGAAAACTTGGCTTTTGGAAAATTCCCATTTAAATCTTAATAAAAGATTTATAAATTCCAAATCATATTTTCACTGTCCGTTGGGTTAAAGAACACATGCCACTTAAAAACATGGTTCACAATAAACCCAACTCATATTTCATCTTATTTCAATTACTAAATATAACTGAAAACTTTTAATAATCTTAAATTAAAAGATTATTCTTTTCATACGAGGTTTAAGAACAGTGTTATTTAAGACACTATTCACGACAACCCAAAATCCAATTTATTTAATTTCAATTAAATATTGACAAATTGGAAAAACTTCATTAAATCTTAATTTAATGATTTATTCTAGTTAATAAATAGTTCATCTCAATAAATAAATATATTTTTCTAAAATATATTCTTTTTCTAAAATATTTTCTAAAATATTCTTTTTCTAGAATATTCTTTATTGGAACATGACTCAATCAACAACCATATATTGTACGTAATCAACAATCATGATAAATAATTATCACACATCCAAATAACAACCAAAGTGGATTCTACACTAAATATTGGGACTAGTGTAGATCAAATATCATCCCAACACCCGTGTGGAGTTTCATCCAACAATCAAATAATAAATTATTTGTGCACTTGGGCGATGTGTAAAAATTATCGACCCAATCACATAAACAAGTCGGATGACTTGTAAATGGAAGTGTAATATTCAATTTAAATATACTACCATTATATTTAACACATCAAAATACAACATCACAGGCAAATATTTCAATTCTTTTTATTGTGAAACAATGACAATAAAAATCTAGGCTTTTATTCCCATTCTTTTTAATGTATATAAATATACATTCTTAACTCATTCTTTTTAATGTACAAAATATATATTCTTAGCTTTTTCTTTTTAATGTATAAAAATATACATTTTTATTTCATACATGTCAGTTGACAAAAAATGACCTTTTAATTTCCTTCATTTCAAAGTGACAAAAATGTACTTTTAATCTAATTTACATTTTCTAGCAAAAATGTATTCTAATTACATCTTCTAACAATAATGTATTCTTTATTTCTAATTACATTTCTAGCAAAAATGTATTCTTTATTTCTAATTACATTTTCTAGCAAAAATGTATTCTTTATTCAAATGTAACAAAAATGTACATCTTTATTTTCATTCTTGTAAAGTGACAAAAATGTCCGTCTTTACTTCATTCTTATTCATTTTTCTAAAGTGACAAAATGAATGAATTCTTTCTATAATCACGTTTTCACAAAAAATGATATTTTTATTCCTATAATCATACTTTCACAAAAATGTGATCTTTGTAAAGTTCTCATTTAATCACAAAAATGTGTATTTTGTATAATTCTTATTACATGACACAAATGTCTCTTTATTTCATTCTTATTAAAGTGTAGTCTTTTCTATTCTCCTTTACTTATTAAAAAAATGTAACTTTATCTTCTTTAATTACATTATGATAAATGCAACTTTTCTCTTCTCTTTTATTACTTTATAAAAAAAAATGGCCTTTTTATTCTATATACACATTCTAAATAAAAATGGTGTTTTTATACCAAATGAACGTTTCTAATAAAAATGTGATTTTCATACTAATGCACATTTTATCTCAAATGGCATTTCCAATCTAATGCAGCATTTATATGAAAATGTTCTTTCTTTTCTTTCTAATGTAAAATTTATATGAAAATGTTATTTCTGTCTAATATACATTTCTTAATCAAAAGTGCTACTTTAACCTGATGTATATTCTTTAACATGAGATGTCCTTTTTATCATATGTATATTCTTTATAATCTAATTAACAAAAAATTTAATTTCTGTCCTTTATAATCTAATTAACAAAAATGTTAATTTCTATTCTAATCAAATCTAATTAACAAAAAATGATAATTTTATTCTAATCCAATCTAATTAACAAAGGATGTTAATTTTATTCTAATCAAATTTAATTAACAAAAGATGTTAATTTTATTCTAATCAAATCTAATTAACAAAGGATGTTAATTTTATTCTAATCAAATCTAATTAACAAAAAATGATAATTTTATTCTATCTAAACTATTATAGCAAGAATGAATATTTTGTCCAACCATTATATTTTGACAAAACAACGCTTCATGTTAACAATAAAGGTGAGATCTTTTTTTCTTGTCAATCTATATCTATTAAAACAAAGTTTTCATGTTAAACATAAAAGTGAGATTTTTATTATTAACCTAAATTTAACAAACATGACAATCAACAACCGACAATTCAAATTTCAAGCATCACAGAATAAATCAACATTGCAGTGAATATACATACCACATCAACATGAATTTTATGAATATAATTTACACAGTGAAATAAATATTTAATTTTAAAATAGAAATCTCACCAAACCATTTAGATCCGAAATTTCAAAGTGCTCTGTTCAAGCTCTGGTCAACTTCACGTTGTAGAGTTTTCTGATATGATCCAACGCAACGAAAATCGTTCGATTTCGTTTAGTTCTGAAAAAGATATGATACTTTATAGATTTGATTTCAATTATTAATTTATAATTAAACTTTAATTAATCCTCAACCTTTCTTCTTTACCATCGGGTTATCTGTACATCGAAGAACCCATTTGCACCGTCCTTCATCACTAGAACGAATGCCAAACTGAGCACCTGGCCGCCGATCCACTACCACCCCGAGCTCCGCCTACACGCCAGTCCTCTCCGCCCTCGTCGTGGTCAATCTCGGTGGGCCCGTTGGCCCTGAAAACCCCTCTAAGCGGCGCGATTTCCCAATGGAAATCCGACCACCATCGGCTACAGAACTCGATCATGTCTGTACAGAAATGAAGAGCAAGAATTCCTCTTCCATTTTCGTCTATTATTCATGATGTAATTTGATTTGGATTGAGAGTAATTAGGGATTTAATTTGGGATGAACTTGGCCATTGGTTTCTATTAGTGGTGGCTGGTAATAGAGTGGATTAGGGTTAAGTATACGGGGGTGTATTTATACCATATTTAGAGCGTATTTTAATTTATTTATTTATTTTCCGAATTTATACGTATGTTGCTACAAACTTCAAATCAAACCCAACGAGTGTCGCCCCTAGCTAATAACCCCCGTCCCGGATACAATGGATTAGGTTTCGTAACCCCGTCCGGCTGTTACGATATGTTTTTCTTTAAATTAACACATAAAATTGGCTATTTTCGAGTCGATTAAATTTGACTGAAACGGTCAAAACACATTTTCTTTTACCACGTTCACATATTAATTCGAAAAATTATGAAAATTGAAACTTAGCAATAATTTGACATTCCGGTTCCAACGAAAGTGGTTTCGTCGAAAACCGAAGTCGTTTGCAAAATGGCTATTTTTAAGGGCAATATATTTTATAAAATATATATAAATTCTACAGTGACTTTTCTAAATTTTGAACTGACCATAACTTTCAAACTATAAAGTGAAATTTCAGTTTTTCAGATTCGTTAGAAAGATATGATTGAACAGATTTAAATATTCCTTGTTTCGTTCGATTCTGATTTAAAATGAATTCTGTACAGTCATTCAAAGTTCAAATTCAAATTTTCAAACTGCAGCGCTGTTTCTAACTTCTTTTAAAATTAAATTAAATTTATTCGTTTTAACTTCGATTAAAATAATTTTTTCATCGTTATTATTTAAAATAAATTGTTTTAAACATTTAAAATCCATTAAAATTTCTAAAATAAAAATTTTAAATTGGCCCCAAAATTCCAGGTTGTTACAATCGCCCCCACTTAAAATCTTTTCGTCCTCGAAAAGGAACGTAGCTAAAAGTTGCTTGATTAACCAACTCAACTTTAAATTTTTATTTATTGTTTTCAATAATTATCATTCTAATATTTTAGTTAGTGAAACTAATTATCAAACATCACAACCATCCATCAATTAGGTGATTAACTTTCCAAAAATATATATAACTTTTATATATAGTCAAAAATCATATTTTTAGTGCAATCACAACAGTATATCTTATCTAAGTTTTGGTTCTCATATCAGTCAATGGAAACATGTAGATATACCACTTTTGAAACTCGAACATAAATAATGGTGATGCGGCCGCATCACCAGAATTATCCCCGGGCGACTAGAGTGTGATTCTATATCTATTCGGTATATTAAAACTTCGAACATCCGTTAATTACTCGTATATTCGAAATCTTTATACACTCGATTGCCCACATTAAAATATAATATACTCAAATACGTACTTTAAGATAAAAAAATTCAAAAATAAATTTGTTTTTATTTTTTATTTTTTATTTTTAAAGTAAATAATACTCTTCACACTCGTTCTAGGATACTACTGATCCCATCTCTAACGAGTTATTCTCATTGGATATTACTAATCCAATCTCTGATGAATTCTTTCGTTCGGTTCTAATGTGTCTTGTTCTCGAGCTTTGTAAACCAAAGCTCTGATACCAAATGTGACGACCCAAACTTCCCCGTTAAGAAAAGCCTAGATTGATTTGAGAACAACACACATCAGAACACAAACTGAGGAACATTTTTTTGCTGATAACAACAATTACATCAGAGTACAAGAATATAACAGAGTATGAATACTTATTACATAATAGAAATACATTAATATCAGAGTTTTAAATTACATTTAAATAGCAGCGGAAAAATATTACAAATATACAACCGAAAGGAATACACGGATACAGAGCTTTCCGAATACCGCTTCAGCTGTAACCAGGATCCTGTAAATATATCTGCAAAAGCTACTCGACTGCTCGTGTGGAAAATATGGGCACCCGAGTTTGCCAGTGAAACAAACTACAGGTCAGTCATGATACTGGTGTGAGAAATCTTAACTAAACTAATCTAATAATAAGGATAATCACAGGACCACGCCGCTAACACGGAACGGGTTTACTCCATTGGATTACCAGTGCATAAAATAAAGTAAATCATTAAACAACACAATTCCTTTTAGAAAAATGAAACCATTATAAGACTCAAGTCCCATCACACAATGCAACGCAGACCGGAGGATAAGGTTTTACCTTATAATGGTCAAAAGATGCTTGATACGATAAAACGGATTGAATATTAGTGTGTATATCTATGGGTATATATATATTTCAAAAACAATTTCTATCATAATGTATCAATCATAGACGGCATAGTACCGCATCCTACTATGTCGCCATACTAGTTCTACAATCAAAACCGCAAGGTCGTATTGGAAATCGGATTTCCATCATGAGTCGAGGATAGGGGCAAGCTCCTCTCCGATTCGAGACACTCTAGCAAATGCCTCAGGATCCCCCGTAGTGAACCCATGGATGCGGTAGGGCCGGTCCCCGCCTATCGGCAGTGGATTAATTATGCCTGAACACACGCTTCCCGGTTCCTTTGAACCTATAGTATGACCACTAACGGCCTATAAAAGTCCGAGGCGCCTCAAAATCCATCATCCACATAAGTAAAATATCAGCGTTGGTAGGTCCCTGACATCACTCTAGCTAGAAAGAAACGTGTGCACTCCCTACGGTCCGTATCTCGTTTTGACTCATACCGGTGTGTGAGGCTCGTGAAGTCACGTTATTCACAAAGGTATGCCGTAATAGGCTATACTTTGATCATCCCACAAGGCCCTGCTTTTCGACAAAAGCCTTGATCAATTGCATCTTGGCGTGCCACATTGACAATTCACGCCATGCGATCAATCCCTATTAATATATACCAAGGTGTTAAGCAGAGAATAAATTCTCCACCACCAATCAAATATACACTAATAAAAATCAATTTAATTCACATGGAACGAAATCCAATGTCAGGAACGCATCCATTTACTAGCTTACGCTCTGGGTCTGAGCGAAAACCAAATCCGAACAATCAACAATAGTCCGGATGGCCACCACTGAAGCCCCTTAAAGGTAGCTACTCCCATCAAGGGTCTCCATAGCAACACATCCATTCGATGTGAAGATCGTCGGTCTTCAATCACCGTCTTCAACTTCGACTCTTCATCGTCGTAGTGATTATTCGGAATGGGTTAAACCCGGTCTTTCCGAATAACTCGCGTATTTTTATAATCAAAATCAAGTGCTATAAAACACATCCAATGCCACATTCCAATTGAGAATAAATCTTCTAATAAATTATTCGCATTATCTTATCAAAGATAAATTCTTTAAATTTATACTTAAATCTTACTTTTAAAGATTTATTAAGAACCCAATTTGGTTTTAAATATCACAAATCATTATTCAATGATTAATTAAATTTAAGAAATTAATCTTATCTTTAACTGGGTTAAAGAACTAATGTCATTTTAAAACACCGTTCACGGTAAACCCGAAATCATCTTCCATAAAATATGGAATCTTCACAGAAATCAAATCAATATATATAATCGTTATAAATTCCTGTATCCAACCAATAATATAAATGGAATAACGGTAAAGCCTCTTAAATTCCATATGTAGTATCGGTTTTCTTTTACAGAAGCTTATCTCGGTTATTATTAATTCGAATTCCATTCAACTCCAATTTAATATATTAAATTGGAAAACTTGGCTTTTGGAAAATTCCCATTTAAATCTTAATAGAAGATTTATAAATTCCAAATCATATTTTCACTGTCAGTTGGGTTAAAGAACACATGTCACTTAAAAACATGGTTCACAATAAACCCAACTCATATTTCATCTTATTTCAATTACTAAATATAACTGAAAACTTTTAATAATCTTAAATTAAAAGATTATTCTTTTCATACGAGGTTTAAGAACAGTGTTATTTAAGACACTATTCACGACAACTCAAAATCCAATTTATTTAATTTCAATTAAATATTGACAAATTGGAAAAACTTCATTAAATCTTAATTTAATGATTTATTCTAGTTAATAACTAGTTCATCTCAATAAATAAATATATTTTTCTAAAATATATTCTTTTTCTAAAATATTTTCTAAAATATTCTTTTTCTAGAATATTCTTTATTGGAACATGATTCAATCAACAACCATATATTGTACGTAATCAACAATCATGATAAATAATTATCACACATCCAAATAACAACCAAAGTGGATTCTACACTAAATATTGGGATTAGTGTAGATCAGATATCATCCCAACACCCGTGTGGGGTTTCATCCAACAATCAAATAATAAATTATTTGTGCACTTGGGCGATGTGTAAAAATTATCGACCCAATCACATAAACAAGTCGGATGACTTGTAAATGGAAGTGTAATATTCAATTTGAATATACTAACATTATATTTAACACATCAAAATACAACATCACAGGCAAATATTTCAATTCTTTTTATTGTGAAACAATGACAATAAAAATCTAGGCTTTTATTCCCATTCTTTTTTATGTATATAAATATGCATTCTTAACTCATTCTTTTTAATGTACAAAATATATATTCTTAGCTTTTTCTTTTTAATGTATAAAAATATACATTTTTATTTCATTCATGTCAGATGACAAAAAATGTCCTTTTAATTTCCTTCATTTCAAAGTGACAAAAATGTACTTTTAATCTAATTTACATTTTCTAGCAAAAATGTATTCTAATTACATCTTCTATCAAAAATGTATTCTTTATTTCTAATTACATTTTCTAGCAAAAATGTATTCTTTATTTCTAATTACATTTTCTAGCAAAAATGTATTCTTTATTTCTAATTACATTTTCTAGCAAAAATGTATTCTTTATTCAAATGTAACAAAAATGTACATCTTTATTTTCATTCTTGTAAAGTGACAAAAATGTCCGTCTTTACTTCATTCTTATTCATTTTTCTAAAGTGACAAAATGAATAAATTCTTTCTATAATCATGTTTTCACAAAAATGATATTTTTATTCCTATAACCATTCTTTCACAAAAATGTGATCTTTGTAAAATTCTCATTTAATCACAAAAATGTGTATTTTGTATAATTCTTATTACATGACACAAATGTCTCTTTATTTCATTCTTATTAAAGTGTAGTCATTTCTATTCTCCTTTATTTATTTTAAAAAAATGTAACTTTATCTTCTTTAATTACATTATGATAAATGCAACTTTTCTCTTCTCTTTTATTACTTTATAAAAAAAATGGCCTTTTTATTCTATATACACATTCTAAATAAAAATGGTGTTTTTATACCAAATGAACGTTTCTAATAAAAATGTGATTTTCATACTAATGCACATTTTATCTTAAATGGAATTTCCAATCTAATGCAGCATTTATATGAAAATGTTCTTTCTTTTCTTTCTAATGTAAAATTTATATGAAAATGTTATTTCTGTCTAATATACATTTCTTAATCAAATGTACTACTTTAACCTGATGTATATTCTTTAACATGAGATGTCCTTTTTATCATATGTATATTCTTTATAATCTAATTAACAAAAAATTTAATTTCTGTTCTTTATAATCTAATTAACAAAAATGTTAATTTCTATTCTAATCAAATCTAATTAACAAAAAATGATAATTTTATTCTAATCAAATCTAATTAACAAAGGATGTTAATTTTATTCTAATCAAATTTAATTAACAAAAGATGTTAATTTTATTCTAATCAAATCTAATTAACAAAGGATGTTAATTTTATTCTAATCAAATCTAATTAACAAAAAATGATAATTTTATTATATCTAAACTATTATAGCAAGAATGAATATTTTGTCTAACCATTATATTTTGACAAAACAGCGCTTCATGTTAACAATAAAGGTGAGATCTTTTTTTCTTGTCAATCTATATCTATCAAAACGATGTTTTCCTGTTAAACATAAAAGTGAGATTTTTATTATTAACCTAAATTTAACAAACATGACAATCAACAATCGACAATTCAAATTTCAAGCATCATAGAATAAATCAACATTGTAGTGAATATACATACCACGAATATACATACCACATCAACATGAATTTTATGAATATAATTTACACAGTGAAATAAATATTTAATTTTAATTTTAAAATAGAAATCTCACCGAACCATTTAGATCTGAAATTTCAAAGTGCTCTGTTCAAGTTCTGGTCAACTTCACGTTGTAGAGTTTTCTGATACGAGTCCAACGCAACGAAAATCGTTCGATTTCGTTTAATTCTGAAAAAGATATGATACTTTATAGATTTGATTTCAATTATTAATTTATAATTAAACTTTAATTAATCCTTAACCTTTCTTATTTGCCATCAAGTTATCTGTACATCGAAGAACCCATTTGCACCGTCCTTCATCACCAGAACGCACGCCAAACCGAGCACCTGGCCGCCGATCCCCTACCACCCCGAGCTCCGCCTACACGCCAGTCCTCTCCGCCCTCGTCGTGGTCAAACTCAGTGGGCCCGTTGGCCCTGAAAACCCCTCTAAGCGGCGCGATTTCCCAGTGGAAATCCGACCACCATCGGCTACAGAACTCGATCATGTCCGTACAGAAATGAAGAGCAAGAATTCCTCTTCCATTTTCGTCTATTATTCATGATGTAATTTGATTTGGATTGAGAGTAATTAGGGATTTAATTTGGAATGAACTTGGCCATTGGTTTCTATTAGTGGTGGCTGGTAATAGAGTGGATTAGGGTTAAGTATACGGGGGTGTATTTATACCGTATTTAGAGCGTATTTCAATTTATTTATTTTCCGAATTTATATGTATGTTGCTACAAACTTCAAATCAAACCCAACGAGTGTCACTCCTAGCTAATAACCCCCGTCCCGGATACAATGGAATAGGTTTCGTAACCTGGTTCGGCTGTTACGATATGTTTTTCTTTAAATTAACTCATTAATCATTTAATTATTGAATTCAAATGTACATTTTAAATTACCGGGGCCACATACGGACTCTAAAAATTACAGAAAAAATATTTCTAGTTATGCTTTGACGATACGGTTCTAACAAGACTAATTTCGTCGAATTCCGAGACTGTTTGAAAAATGGTTGTTTTCGAGTCGATTAAATTTGACTGAAACGGTCAAAACACATTTTCTTTTATCACGCTCACATATTAATTCGAAAAATTATGAAAATTGAAACTTAGCAATAATTTGACATTCCGGTTCCAACGAAAGTGGTTTCATCGAAAACCGAAGTCGTTTGCAAAATGGCTATTTTTAAGGGCAATATATTTAATTAAAATATATATAAATTCTACAGCGACTTTTCTAAATTTTGAACTAGTGTAACGACCCGTATTCTACACATCATAGGATTGTAGAATATTTATTTCTTTCCCGTATGAAGTTGTATGGTCATGTAACTTTGGGAAACATCTATTAGAGTCATTTCCCATGCTTATGATTTTTGTCGATTTTTAAATGACCATTTTGCCCCTAGTTGGTACTGTTTTGGCCATAACTTTTGATTGGAAAGGAATTTTGACCTGAAACCACTTCCATTAGATTCGTTTGATGGTTTCTCTTTCCGTAGAGTGGTCACATTAGCCAAACGGACTTACCGTTTGGGAGATATGGCTGAAACAAGGTTTGGAGGGTGAAAAACTGCTTAACCGGGCCAAATCGGGTGATTAGCAAGTAGGCCCATAACCCATTTCGGGATTAGGGTTATGGGAGGGCTGAAATGAGATGGAGAATCATTTCATTTCAGTTTTCTAACCTCCACTTATCACCAAGGATCCCTAAAAATGGCCTCTAACCTCTAAATCACCTCCAAATCATCTTTTGGTCAAGGATCAAGCTTAGCAACCCCTAATCAAGGAAGATCTTCACCAAATCAACAAGGGAGCTGTTGTTTGGCATTGAGATTCACATCAAATCAGAGAATTAATTCAGATCTTAGTTTATATTGTGGCTAAGGTGAGTGATTTGCATAGTTTTACACTAATTATGGCTAATTAGGGGTGATTAGTGCTAATTAGCGAATTTAAGCATGATAAAATTGGGGAAAAATGTTCATAAATTCCTAAATGATGTTTTAGACCTCTGATATGAATTTGGGTTAATTTGGTTAAGTTTTGCTAATCCTATCATTAGTTTCACCTAAACATGCTTAAGGGGAAATATGGGATTTTGGGTATGTTTGATCCATTTTAACCTATGATATTGGTGTGAATGATGTTTGTGGTTGATTATGCATGTTGCTATGACTGTATGAAATGCTTTGTGATTGATTTCAATAGTTAGAATGGTCGAAAACGTCGTCGAATGGCGTAAACACTTGCTGGAATAGTTTCAGAAAACGGTGCAGAGTTCGGATCGGATCGGATAAGGGGGCTCGGATCGGATATGTGGAACTGAGCAAAGGATCTGATCGGATCGGAACCCAACACTTAGAAAAATGGCAAAAAGGAAGGCCAAGTTAGCTGAACTGGGATCGGATCGGATGGGGGAAGACGGATCGGATCGAAGAAGACAGATCGGATCGGAAATACAAAGGCGAATCAGAGCAGGAGCAAGAAAGCGGATCGGATAGGAGCATATGAAGGGGGGCATGAAGACGGATCAAAAGCACGAACCAAGAAGGACCCGACTCGACCCGAAAGGAAGCACCGACCCGACCCGAAGAAAAAGAAGCAGCTGACTCGAATCCTGAGGAATGCCGACCCGAACCGCATCAGAAGATGAGTGCCGACCCGAACCGCACCAGAAGGGGGAACCCGACCCGAACCGATGGCTTGATGAGGAATCCGACCCGACCCAGTATTGACCAATAACCCGAGATGCAAAAGTAGTCCAATAGGGGAAGTTAGAGCTCAGGATCCCGGAACCAGTTGGGAACCAACGAGTTCACTTCATGGTTGGACTTTGCTGCGGGACGTGTGCTAAGGAGTTGTCGACGTTCATAACTTCGATTCACCACTAAAAAGGAATGATGGGCTACTTATCAGTGCAGTAGGGTCATTACGACCTGAGGGGCAAGGTGATGGTAGCAAGACTACGTTATCAGTGCAGTAGGGTCATTATGACCTGAGGGGCAAGGTGATGCGTAGTAAGACTATGAGCCAGCGCAGATGGGGTGAATAACTCCATGGGGCAAGTGGACATAGTAAGGATTGGTAAGGCTATGAGCCAGCGCAGATGGGGTGAATAACTCCATGGGGCAAGTGGACATAGCAAGGAATTAGTGGCTACGTTATCAGTGCAGTGAAGCCATTTATGACTTCATGGGGCAAAGTGATCGTGGCAAGGAATGTTGGGTGATCGAAGTGGTGAATATCGTATGCTTTACGCACTGAGTGAGAGATGTGAGGATGGATGCTATGTTTGATTGTTTGCCATCCCTATGACATCCACACCTCCCCCACCTCCGTATCTTTATGCTGTTTGATATGGTACCTTAGAGTGTTGTACAGTATGTAGTGCTATTTCTTTGGTTGCAGGTCCAGGTTCAGGTATGTTTTAGTCTACCTGTTATTGTTCACTTTAGATGCTTATCGCTCATACCAGGCTTTATGTCTGACCCAGAGTTTTATGTCTCCTCTTATTACTCTGGGTGCTCACATGAGCAGACTAGAGACAGGTTAGCTGGTGATGTGCGAGTAGCTGATCCGGAGGCGGGTAGGAGGCTTCCACGTATTATATATATATACACATTCTCCCTGTGTCGTAGGTGGTCGCTACTTGGGCATTAGTGGTGTACCTTCTTTATCTTGTTTTGCTTTGAGACAGTTTGAATGTTGTAATAAGCTGTATTCTGAATTTCCGCTGCTATGATGTTTAGTTCTGATTTTCAGCTTATGCATTGTCTCTCCTGTTTTATGTCAAGTATGTTACTATTATATTTTGTTCTATGCGCTGTGAGACATTCTACAGGTTCTTTGTATGTTCATTTCCTTCTTCCCTTTCCTTCTGGCGACCCGTTCCGTGCCAATTGGACATGTGTACAGCGCACCTTTGGGGTAAATGTCGGTTGGTGCGGGGCGGGCCGTCACACTTGGTATCAGAGCTCTAGGTTGCGTAATTAACCTAGGAAGAGACACTAGGGAGAGTTAGTACGTATAAGAGAGCGCGTATTTGTGATTACTTTGGTTTTCAAAAGCTATGTATGTATATACTATTAGTAGTATAAAGATTAAGTCGCACTGCACTAGCACCACTATGGGGTCGTTAATCGTTTCCTTTTTACAGATTAACGATGAGCCGAGAGACGAGGGGTGCTGGTAGAGGGACCAACCAAGGGAATGCCGCTGACATGAGGGCGATGTTTACCAACCTCATGAGAGACATGCTCAGAGAAGTGCAAGGGGCAATTCCCAATCCCGGAGTTGGTGTTGGCCCAGTAGTGCAAGTGCCTAGGGTCGATTTCGCCAAGTTGTGCAAGGATTACACCAATCTTGGTGGGAAGCCGTTCCACGGAACGGAGTCGGCCACGGATGTTCAAGATTGGATGGATAGCTGTGACCGTATCTTTGATGACTTGGGTCTTGAGGATGCGATGAAGAGAAGGCTAGCGTCTCGTCAGCTGCAAGGGCGAGCGATGAATTGGTGGAATGCCATTAGAACAGCTACTCCAGAGGACCAGGTTACTTGGGATCAGTTCAAGGCTCATTTTAGCGAGAAGTTTATTCCAGCTGCCCAGAAGTCGGTGTTGTTCAAGAGGTTCTTGGAACTCAAGCAGAATGGAAGGGCAGTTTCTGACTATATTGCTGAGTTCGACACTTTGTCGAAATATGGACTATCTCTTATCGATACTCCTGAGAAGAAGAATGAGAAGTTCATTACTGGTTTGGATGGATACTTGGGAGAGAGGCTTATTAATCACATCGATGAGACTTTTGAATCGATCGTGGGGAAAGCTTTGAGGTCAGAGAGTCTTTACCCTAAGTCAAAGACTGAGGCTGCATCTGCAGAAGGGCCAAAGCCGCAAGCAGGCGGTGGAGGCAAGAATAACTCTCAGAATAAGAGGAAGCAGGACCAATCTAAGGGTGGCCAGAAAAAGAGCAAGAAGGATGTTGAGTGCTTCAGCTGTGGAAAGAAGGGCCATTATGCTAAAGATTGTCGAGCCAAGCCAGCGGATAAGAAGTGCTTCAACTGTGGTCAAGTGGGACATTTCAAGGACAAGTGTCCGCAACCTCTTAAGGAGAAGCAGATTGTGAAAGCATATGCTCTTGATGTTATTCCTTCTTCGTCGAATGCCCCAACTGCGGCGGAGAAAGGAAAGAATGTTGTTATTCAAGGTATGCTTTCTATTTATGATATACCAGTTCGAGTTTTGTTTGATACTGGGGCTTCCCGTTCCTTCATATCTAGTGACCTGGTAGATAGGTTGGGACTGGAACCCGAGATAGTCGATAGACCATTGATTGTGACGAACCCGATTGGTGGTTCAACTAGCCTTAGTATGATTTGCAGGAATTTGGTCTTATCGAGTCATGGATGTATGTTTGTATGTGATTGCTTTGTTTTGGGCTTTACTGGGTATGGCATTATATTGGGAGTCGATTGGCTCCAAAGATACGGGGTGGTGGTAGACTGTGAGGGCTTTTTGGTGACAGTGAGGGCGGATGATGGGCGGAGGGTAGTGTTTGGTAGTCTACCTAGTGATGGGGTTATGGCTAGTTTTGTAAATTCCCTCGACATCCCGCAGGATGAGTTGTCAGATGTGCCCGTGGTTGGCCAGTATCCGGACGTCTTCGAGGAGGTGACCGGGCTTCCACCACACCGAGAGATTGAGTTCCGTATTGATTTAGTAAAAGATGCCAGACCTATAGTGATGCCACTTCGTCGTATGGCACCAAGGGAGCAGCGAGAGCTCGGGGTGCAAGTCAGCAATCTTTTGAAGAAGGGATTGATTAGAAGGAGTGTCTCCGAGTGGGGAGCACCAGTTGTATTTGCCACTAAGGCAGATGGTTCCCTTCGTTTATGTGTGGACTATCGCGAGTTGAATAAGGTAACGAGGAAGAATAAGTATCCTCTACCGCGGATAGATGATTTGTTTGATCAGCTGGAAGGAGCTAGAGTGTTCTCCCAGTTGGACCTCGCGACAGGATTTCATCAGCTTCGAGTAGCAGATGAGAGTGTTCCGAAGACGGCATTTAGGACGCCGTCTGGATTTTATGAGTGGTTGGTTATGCCGTTTGGGTTGACCAATGCACCAGCCTATTTTGTGGATCTTATGAATCGAGTATTCAGAGATCAGTTGAATAAGTTTGTTCTTGTGTTCGTGGATGATATCCTTGTTTACTCAAGGACAGAGGAGGAACACAAGGGACACTTGAGGATAGTGATGGAGGTGTTGAGGAAACACCAATTGAAAGCGAAATTCTCTAAGTGTCATTTTTGGAGAAGGGAAGTAAGATTCTTGGGTCATGTTGTTTCCGAGAGTGGTATTGTCGTGGACCCTGCGAAGGTGGCTACGGTACAGGATTGGTCTACGCCCAAGAATGCTACAGATGTGAGAAGTTTCTTGGGATTAGCCGGATATTATCGTAAGTTTATCCAGGACTTCTCCAAGATAGCAGCACCGTTGACTCAGTTGACTAAGAAGAATCAGTCCTTCGTCTGGGACGGAGTGTGTGAGGATGCCTTCAAGAGTCTAAAGGAGAGGTTGACGCGTGCGCCAGTGTTAGTCATTCCTAAAGGGAATGAGGAGATGACGGTATACACGGATGCTTGTGGTACCGGACTGGGTGCTGTATTGATGCAAGGAGGTAGGGTTGTAGCTTATGCTAGTCGACAGCTAAAGCCGCATGAGAAGAAGTATCCTACCCATGATTTGGAATTGGCAGCGATTGTATTTGCGCTGAAGATGTGGAGACACTATCTCTTGGGAGAAAGATTTGAGTTGTTTAGCGATCACAAATCGTTAAAGTATCTCTTCTCTCAGAAAGATCTGAATCTCCGTCAGCAGAGATGGTTAGAGTTTTTGGCTTCGTATGATTTTGATATCGCGTATACACCTGGGAAGGGTAATGCGGTAGCCGATGCCTTGAGTAGGAGACATGCCAGCTTAGGGGCAATGTTTCTTGAATGGAAGCAACTGGAGTATATCGCGGGGTTTGATTTCAGACCAAAGTGCGAGTTGGATCCAGTTATGCTAGCTAGTTTGACGATCAGACCCACTTTGATAGAGCGGATTGGTTCCAACCAGAGGGACGATCCTGATCTACTAGAAATCATCTCCAAGTTAGAGATGGGTATTGATGAGGAGATGAGTGTGTATGGGCTTGATCGAGATGGATGGCTTCGGAAGAATGGAAGACTAGTTGTGCCCAACGTGAATGGTTTGAGAGATGAAGTGCTTAGAGAATGTCATCACTCAAAACTGACTATACATCCCGGTGGTAATAAGATGTATCGAGACATGAAGCGAACCTACTACTGGGAAGGGATGAAAAGAGACGTTGGGAAGTTTATATCCAAATGCATGAATTGCCAGCTAGTTAAAGCCGAGCAAAAGAAGCCTAGTGGGTTGTTGCAACCATTAGAAATTCCCGAATGGAAATGGGAGCAAGTCTCGATGGATTTCATCGATGGCTTACCAAGGACTAGATCGGGATATGATAGCGTTTGGGTAATTGTGGATCGATTGACTAAGAGTGCAAGATTTATACCAGTCAAATCGACCAGAACAGCAGCCAAGTTGGCAGAATTGTATGTGAAGTGGGTAGTGAGATTTCATGGAGTACCCAAAAGCATTGTGAGTGACCGAGACCCGTTGTTCACTAGTGGGTTTTGGGAGAGCTTACAAGAGGCTCTAGGGTCAAGATTACATCTCAGTACCGCATATCATCCTCAGACCGACGGTCAGACGGAGAGGGTGAATCGTATATTGGAAGACCTCTTGAGAGCGTGTATATTGGATTTCGGTGGATCATGGGATGACCATTTGCATCTAGTAGAGTTTGCATATAATAATAGCTACCAATCCAGTATCGGTATGGCTCCATATGAAGCTTTGTACGGAAGACCGTGTAACTCACCATCATGTTGGATAGAGACTGGCGAAAAGTTTGTGCTTGGACCAGATGTGGTGAGAGAAACTTCCGATAAGATCAAGATTATTCAGCAACGAATGAAAGCTGCTCAAGATAGGCAGAAGAGTTATGCTGATAAGAGGAGAAGAGATTTGAAATTCTCCGTTGGTGACTTGGTGTTTGTCAAGATCTCTCCGTTGAAGAGCGTGGTTCGATTTGGCAGGAGAGGCAAGTTGGCACCAAGATTTGTTGGCCCGTTCCCTGTTCTTGAACTAGTCGGGAATTTGGCATATAGAGTTGGCTTACCAGAGAAGATGACAAGAGTTCACAATGTGTTTCATGTTTCCCAACTAAGGAAGTTCGTTCACGACTCAAATGTGACTATTTCACCTGATCAGTTAGAGGACTTCGAGGTAGAACCCGAGGCGGTTGGGAACCGCAAGCCGATTCGTATTGTGGGGCACGATACGAAGCAACTTCGAAGGAAGTCGGTGAAGCTAGTCAAAGTTCAGTGGGGCAAGGACGAGAATGATTGTACTTGGGAGATAGAAGAAAGCATTAGGAAGGCACATCCAGAACTCTTTGCCTGGTAAGATTTACCTTGCGATTTAGTTATTCCCCATGCTAGGATAGACTGGTTTTGCTTGTTTTGCATGTTTGATGGTTGTTTTATGATTGATAGGCATGCGGGAATCTTTGTGTGTGTTTGGATTAGGGAATTTCGGGGGCGAAATTTCTTAAGGGGGGAAGAGTGTAACGACCCGTATTCTACACATCATAGGATTGTAGAATATTTATTTCTTTCCCGTATGAAGTTGTATGGTCATGTAACTTTGGGAAACATCTATTAGAGTCATTTCCCATGCTTATGATTTTTGTCGATTTTTAAATGACCATTTTGCCCCTAGTTGGTACTGTTTTGGCCATAACTTTTGATTGGAAAGGAATTTTGACCTGAAACCACTTCCATTAGATTCGTTTGATGGTTTCTCTTTCCGTAGAGTGGTCACATTAGCCAAACGGACTTACCGTTTGGGAGATATGGCTGAAACAAGGTTTGGAGGGTGAAAAACTGCTTAACCGGACCAAATCGGGTGATTAGCAAGTAGGCCCATAACCCATTTCGGGATTAGGGTTATGGGAGGGCTGAAATGAGATGGAGAATCATTTCATTTCAGTTTTCTAACCTCCACTTATCACCAAGGATCCCTAAAAATGGCCTCTAACCTCTAAATCACCTCCAAATCATCTTTTGGTCAAGGATCAAGCTTAGCAACCCCTAATCAAGGAAGATCTTCACCAAATCAACAAGGGAGCTGCTGTTTGGCATTGAGATTCACATCAAATCCGAGAATTAATTCAGATCTTAGTTTATATTGTGGCTAAGGTGAGTGATTTGCATAGTTTTACACTAATTATGGCTAATTAGGGGTGATTAGTGCTAATTAGCGAATTTAAGCATGATAAAATTGGGGAAAAATGTTCATAAATTCCTAAATGATGTTTTAGACCTCTGATATGAATTTGGGTTAATTTGGTTAAGTTTTGCTAATCCTATCATTAGTTTCACCTAAACATGCTTAAGGGGAAATATGGGATTTTGGGTATGTTTGATCCATTTTAACCTATGATATTGGTGTGAATGATGTTTGTGGTTGATTATGCATGTTGCTATGACTGTATGAAATGCTTTGTGATTGATTTCAATAGTTAGAATGGTCGAAAACGTCGTCGAATGGCGTAAACACTTGCTGGAATAGTTTCAGAAAACGGTGCAGAGTTCGGATCGGATCGGATAAGGGGGCTCGGATCGGATATGTGGAACTGAGCAAAGGATCTGATCGGATCGGAACCCAACACTTAGAAAAATGGCAAAAAGGAAGGCCAAGTTAGCTGAACTGGGATCGGATCGGATGGGGGAAGACGGATCGGATCGAAGAAGACGGATCGGATCGGAAATACAAAGGCGAATCAGAGCAGGAGCAAGAAAGCGGATCGGATAGGAGCATATGAAGGGGGGCATGAAGATGGATCGAAAGCACGAACCAAGAAGGACCCGACCCGACCCGAAAGGAAGCACCGACCCGACCCGAAGAAAAAGAAGCAGCTGACTCGAATCCTGAGGAATGCCGACCCGAACCGCATCAGAAGATGAGTGCCGACCCGAACCGCACCAGAAGGGGGAACCCGACCCGAACCGATGGCTTGATGAGGAATCCGACCCGACCCAGTATTGACCAATAACCCGAGATGCAAAGGTAGTCCAATAGGGGAAGTTAGAGCTCAGGATCCCGGAACCAGTTGGGAACCAACGAGTTCACTTCATGGTTGGACTTTGCTGCGGGACGTGTGCTAAGGAGTTGTCGACGTTCATAACTTCGATTCACCACTAAAAAGGAATGATGGGCTACTTATCAGTGCAGTAGGGTCATTACGACCTGAGGGGCAAGGTGATGGTAGCAAGACTACGTTATCAGTGCAGTAGGGTCATTATGACCTGAGGGGTAAGGTGATGCGTAGTAAGACTATGAGCCAGCGCAGATGGGGTGAATAACTCCATGGGGCAAGTGGACATAGTAAGGATTGGTAAGGCTATGAGCCAGCGCAGATGGGGTGAATAACTCCATGGGGCAAGTGGACATAGCAAGGAATTAGTGGCTACGTTATCAGTGCAGTGAAGCCATTTATGACTTCATGGGGCAAAGTGATCGTGGCAAGGAATGTTGGGTGATCGAAGTGGTGAATATCGTATGTTTTACGCACTGAGTGAGAGATGTGAGGATGGATGCTATGTTTGATTGTTTGCCATCCCTATGACATCCACACCTCCCCCACCTCCGTATCTTTATGCTGTTTGATATGGTACCTTAGAGTGTTGTACAGTATGTAGTGCTAACTCTTTGGTTGCAGGTCCAGGTTCAGGTATGTTTTAGTCTACCTGTTATTGTTCACTTTAGATGCTTATCGCTCATACCAGGCTTTATGTCTGACCCAGAGTTTTATGTCTCCTCTTATTACTCTGGATGCTCACATGAGCAGACTAGAGACAGGTTAGCTGGTGATGTGCGAGTAGCTGATCCGGAGGCGGGTAGGAGGCTTCCACGTATTATATATATATACACATTCTCCCTGTGTCGTAGGTGGTCGCTACTTGGGCATTAGTGGTGTACCTCCTTTATCTTGTTTTGCTTTGAGACAGTTTGAATGTTGTAATAAGCTGTATTCTGAATTTCCGCTGCTATAATGTTTAGTTCTGATTTTCAGCTTATGCATTGTCTCTCCTGTTTTATGTCAAGTATGTTACTATTATATTTTGTTCTATGCGCTGTGAGACATTCTACAGGTTCTTTGTATGTTCATTTCCTTCTTCCCTTTCCTTCTGGCGACCCGTTCCGTGCCAATTGGACATGTGTACAGCGCACCTTTGGGGCAAATGTCGGTTGGTGCAGGGCGGGCCGTCACAACTGGCCATAACTTTCAAACTATAAAGTGAAATTTCAGTTTTTCAGATTCGTTAGAAAGATATGATTGAACAGATTTAAATATTTCTTGTTTCGTTCAATTCTGATTTAAAATGAATTCTGTACAGTCACTCAAAGTTCAAATTCAAATTTTCAAACTGCAGCGCTGTTTCTAACTCCTTTTAAAATTAAATTAAATTTATTCGTTTTAACTTCGATTAAAATAAAATTTTCATTGTTATTATTTAAATAAATTATTTTAAACATTTAAAATTTATTAAAATTTCTAAAATAAAAATTTTAAATTGGCCCCAAAATTCCGGGTTGTTACAATCAGCAATTGTAAGGGCAGGTTATTATAACTATTCATGTTGATTCATTGTGTATTCTGATTGATGTATGTATATTGAAGTTTTTCTCTTTTGTACAAAGCATTGTTATATTATAGATTATTCGTTCCGTTGTTGGAATTTGTTCTTCCTCTTCTTTCTTCTATTCTTCTGTCTACTTTCTTTTTCCCTAACAATCAGTTTTTCTGGTACTTAATTTGAGATACATGAATGCAGAGAATGTATTAGTGTTGATTTTCAAGAGGCGAAATGTCGAATCGTTACACAACAAAGATGGTAAAATCAATTTCTCATTAAGTTATGGTATATAAACCACATTAAACTTTATAACAAATTTTAATTTATAATTAGTTTATCTATATAAATTTCACGTTTCGCTTTAAAATTTACTTTTGATTTCAAGTACTTATATTTAAATTTACCGTAGTTATACATAAAATTCGCCTCATTTTTGTTTAATATTTTGCATTATAGTCCATATATTCAAATTAATTATGCAATCTTATAGTTAAATGAATTAGTAAACTCTTGTTAGTTATTATTTGTTAATTCGTTTGCTAAATTTTGAAAACACGCTCGTTTCAATTGTGCATGGTCTTTAATCTTGGAAAGACAACCATCCACTTGGTCAACCATATTACTTCATATGCATGATAACAAAAACGATTAGATTATTACCTACTTAAAGTAAAGATGCATAATTCACATAATGTGAAATGTATACAAATTATCAATTTACAATCCATCCTTCTCAACGTTCATTGTAAATTGCATTACAAAATTATGTGCTTTCACCTCAAATATGAAATATTTTCACATTTCTACAATCATTTACAAAATTTCCCTCCATTCCCGTACAACACATTTTACATTTAATCGTTGCGTAACCAAACAACTATCTGAATAAATACAATAAACAGTAATTGTCGATTTAATTTGTGATTCGTACGTGAACAGTAACCACAGATTTAGTTTATGGCTCGTACATACAGACATGTTTGCCTTGCATAAATCACTTAGATGGATAACAGCAACAGACTTAATTTATAATCTATAATCAACACAACTATGGCCAAAAAAATGAAACCTATTTAATTAGGGGTTAGGACGAAAAGACAGTGGAGCAGCTTCAAGTCTTCAAAAGCGCAATAATCATGAAAAGAAGCCGAAGAAAAAGGAAAGAAAAAAGAACATTTCCATTGCCGGGATTTGAACCCGGGTCGCCTGGGTGAAAGCCAGGTATCCTAACCGGGCTGGACTACAATGGAATTGCTGTGTGCTTCTGTTTATTTATGATTTCACTATCTACCATGAATATTTCAGAACAGAAAATAAGGCGTTGGAGCGTTCCTGTCTCAATTGGCGGTTGGGTAATATTCCTCCGTCTTCAGAGATGAGGTTCCTATTCCATTCTTAAAATCTATTACCAAGTTTAGATTAGCTTAATTACAAATTAAGTTAAAGGATTGGGAAAAACAAAAGGGAATTTATCTTTCTCCTTGCCTCTTTAAGGTTTCTTTTAAAAGAACGATTCCTGTGCATATAACTAACAAGCAGAAGGCTATATAGCTCAATGCAGCTCACATGTTTTTATTTTTCTTTGATTTTGATTTAGGTTGTTGATATCTGTACGTTTTCTAATGGCACTTAGAAAAGATTCCATAACAAAAAAAAAAGGGATCACTTCGGATGCCCACCTTAGTTATCAATACAACACATTTGAATTTAAAAAAAAAAAATCATATAGGATCTTGCTTACAATTTATTTATAAAGTTGTATAATTGTTTATTTGTAGGTCCTTCTAGCAGTATTTTTAATTTATTAATTAGAATGAGATTTCAAATGAATTCGTTAAACATCCTTGTAAAAAGAGATTCAAAAATTTTCTATCTGGAAGTTTCCTATTGTAACTTAAAATTGATTGATTGCATAAGAAATGATGGGAGTGGATGGAATTTGATTCCATGATAGTTGTTTACTGAAATCCCATTGATCATTGATTTGCCGATGGAAAATACTGAAATCCCATTGATCATTTAACGAATAAAATCGAATCAATATTTTCTAAATCGAAGTTTGAAGTAATCGGCTTAGTTTTACTGATTTGATTGAGGATTAACTATCCCAAGTTGGGCGGTTGTTTACAAAATACGAGACATATCACTTCACTTCAAAAATATTAATATGAACGGTAAGATAAATATTTTTGTGAAAGTTGATAATATGAGTATAAATATAGTTAAAGTTTTACATATGGTTTAATTGTTAGGTTTGCATTTCAAATACTAAAGGCCAAAGTTGACCAAAAAGTTAGTTTGAAAATACACATCATACTCAACCAAATAACCAACGAAATCAAATTAAACCATCCGAACATATTTGGTTCACTTGGTTTATCTAGTTAGAACCAGTCAATGCTCACCACACCCTTCATTCGGGTTGATAATTTTGCACAAGTGTCTGTTGTTCGCTATTCGTTATTCGTTGTCGCTTGAACCCATAACCGTAGAACATTCTTTCGAATCCGTATAATTTTCATTTAGAACTTGAATAGGAAATACAAATTTTGTGCAAGAAAAATATAATCTGGTCCGCGTTTGCTCAAATTCATCCAAATTCTTTGTAATTCAATATTTCACCGTGTTTTAAAAATATTTATGACAACAGCTCAACTGGTTTATGTAACGATTTGAAAAGTTATCATTGGCATATAACAGAACTCGGTTAGTTTGATTATAATTAAAGTTGATAATTTAAAATTTTGAATTTAAATTGGTGTTACGTATGATTGGTTTGAATTAATTAAATTAAGTTGGAGATATAAAACGGAAATTTTATGCGATTGAAATATAGCGTAGACTCAATCGTTAATATAAACACTACACCATATATGCTGATTAGGCTGTGTTTTTAGCCCTGTCTAAAGCCGTTGGACACGGTAAAAAGCTGTATCAAAAGGTGGCGTGTCTAATTATTAGATACGGCTACCAACCGTATCTCAATATATTATCATACGGCTTTTAGCCGTATCTAAAGTCTAATAAGACACGGTCTTTGACCGTGTCTAATTATATGTGTGTGTGTGCAAATATATATATATATATATATATATATATATATATATACATATATATATATATACACACACACACCCATGTATATATATATCATATATGTGTATATATATAAAATAGAAACTGTATCACATATGTTTCATAACACAGAGCATACATACCACAAAGTATACACAAGATTAACACAATATATATATATATATATATATATATATATATATATATATATACTTAAAGCTTTACAAGGTTTGTCATATAACACGATGTACATACAAACATATACAATAAAAGGAAACTGTTAAAGATTTTCATTACATTACGTAGTAACAAAAATGAGGTAAAAAGATAACAGTCTGATAAAACTCCAGTCGCGGCCGGGAAGATTGAGCGCAATAGTCAGCGGCCTGGAGTTCAAGTTTCCTTTGGCAGCAAAACTGAATCGTGATATATAGCCTGCAGCCTGAGTTCCAGCAACACAAAAGCACCATACTCTCCAACGGGACTGCCTATAAAATACAAGAAATAAGTTACATATACTTCACAGCTGGACAGTAGATCGACATTGTAACTCACTGTGACTGAGATGCAAATATGAATAAAGAGCTAAGTATTGTATGTTAATATAGATATAAAATGAAACTAATTGAGTTTGGTTTTCCAAGGATTTATCCTGCTGTAGAATCAGTCCAAAATATAAAATACAAGAACTCTTCTTTACAAGATCTGTATTCAGCAGAGTACGTTCAGAATGCGCCATTGAATGTTAATTCTGGTAGAAAAAGTGATAACAATAATGGTAACAAAAAATCAATGTCGCAGGGTATATAGTTAAGGGAATCAGAGTTGGATGTATAGTTGACGGTAGTTGATCAGTGTGTTTGTATAATTTAACGGTAGTCGATCAGTGTGTTTGTGTACAAATACTTCACTGGCCCAATAACAACCTAGTCGAATCGACTAGTCGATTAGTCGACTAATTTCTATCCATACGGCCTAAATTCATACAAAAAGCAAGCCCAGACTTCATGTCGATGGTTTGATCTCGATTAGTAGACTAGTCGATGACTAGTCGCGACTAGTCGAGCGTCGTCCATGTGTTTGTGTAGTCGATCAGTATATGTCTTAAAAATTAATGAATACACATTGTAAACTGGTTTTGCTATTTGACCATATCGTTTAAATGAAATTAACTGTACATACTACATAGGAGTGGAAAATTGATAGTCATTAAAAATGCAAACCCAAAAGAAGAATCACCTGAAATGTAGTCCATGTGCAACACTGGTAGTTCGTACCCTAGCATACAGAACATCCTCCTATACACACAAAAAGGAACAAATAAACGAAAAGAATATTCAAGATGTGCACACAAGTACATGTCCATTCAATTCTTATGTAAGATACTACGTAGAGATAAGTGTAAAATAATATATACCTGCTCCAACGTCTAAAGATATCGAATCATCAACGTAGGATGACACACATACTCGACTTTTTCTGATTAAGAATTTACTGGGCGATCCACCAAGTGGATGCATTTTAGCCCACGCACAGGGTCAGTAATCCATGCTTATTAGCTTTATTCAAATGTCGAATGCCGCTTCACTTAACCTTTGGAAAAAGCTGCTTTCACTTGCAACTTTCAGTTTCTTTGAAGCAGACTGTGTAGTGCAAGATTACTTACACTAAAGTCTCTGCTATAAAGTAAGGGAAAAGTTGCTAGTGAAAGCAGCTTTTTACTAAGGTTAAGTGCAGCAGTATCCGACATTTGGATAAAGCTAATAAGCGTGGATACCCGACCCTACACGTGAGCTAAAATGCATCCACCTAGTGGATCGCCTATTAAAATATTAACCAGAAAGTCTAGTAATAATCCATTGACCAAATTTTTCAACAAACCTTTTAAATTAACATCAGATAACAGGGTTATAAATGAGTGCATTCTTTTGTTAAAGAATATAGATGATGCATAGATCACCATAAAAAAGTTTGATTTTTGCTAGTATGTATTTTGCATCGAGATGATGTATCGGAACATATATCGAATATTTCCCAACATTAAATCTATATCCAAATTTGCAGACTGCCTACAGAATACCATTTTTTTAGGCTACCTCCCTTGAAACCCCGACTATTTAGATAGTTCCCTCGCCAAATTCTGGTCCTAGCTCCGCTACTGTATACCGCAATCTAAAATTATACCATACATCCAATGGCAATTCTAACAAAAATTATACCGTAATCTAACAAACATTCAGATGTTTTTTACATTATCACAAAACATGATTCAAATTTGATTTCTCTGATTTTAGGGTATAACCACAGATCCGTCCCTAACACACTTACACAAACACACTTACACAAACCAATTCAATCGAAACAGCTAACACACGAAGTACTAACACAAAGTAGCAATCAACTATCGCACAAAGATTTCAATTTGTTCCCTACTATCAGTAATGCATGCCAAAATTCAATTGAAATACATACCTGTGCTGTCGAAGGAGGGCTAGGGAGACGTAGGGTTGCTGCGTTTCTGGCGAAGGACAGGGTTGTTCGTCCCTGTCGATGGTGGAGGCACGATTTGGTGACCGAAAACTCTAATTTTGGTTTTCGTTCACCATTAAAGTAAAACAAATGGAAAAGGGAGCGGCCAAAACTTTTATTCGGAGTGCCCAATGGGATGCACAATATGATACGGATTCAATTTGGCACAAAGCCGTATAAAAATAACTAATCCGGGGCTTCGTTGATGGACGGTCAGATTTAGGGCGTTTGGGGTGACGCAAAATGTAATTTGATACGGATTTGAGCACCATAAAATATGATACGGCTTTTACCCGTATTACATGTCCACATCCATCTGTGCCAAATTGGCTGATATGGTGTAGTGAAAGTTAAAAATATTGGTTTTAACGTACAAATATTTTCATATGAGACTGATTTAGAAAATTTAAGTAGTATAACCGCACACGGTGGGAAAACCGACCATTAAAATGTTCAATATAAAATATACAATTATTTATTAAAATGTATTTTAAGTTAGATTTTAGTGGAGTAATTATAGCATAATTTGAAGGAAGATGGAAGTATTTGAAAAAGTGTAAATCTAGTTTTCGTTTTAATGTTATTTAATTACCTACCTATTTGAAACTACATGGTAAAATATATCTCTATATTATAATTTCTATTTATTAATTCACCTTAAACTATATATATATACACACACACCAGTATGTTTGGCACGTCGTTGGACTTGTGCGACGAAACCAAAAACAATGTTATGTATTTGTAAAAAAAAAAATCATATGCAAATCTGAATATATACAAGTTGTCACGATCAAGTAGCATGTGCTGGATTTATACCACAAATTGTTTGAACCACCTATTCGGTGACAAAATGCAGAAAATGTAAATACATGCCAACTCCTTTTCTATTACAGTAAAAATAATCAAACACAAATTTACATACAGTCCACAAAACAAAACAAAACAAAAATGATCCAGTCAACAACCTTTTGGATATACTTATTATCACTCATTTCAGAAACCAATAGTTGGGCCATAAAACTTACTATCACCATTTTCAGGTTCCATCAAAACAATAATTTTCGCGTAAAAATTAATATCTCCGTTTTCAGAAACATGAGCGGTCTCATGCAATGAAACACCAAATGAATACATTCTCATAATAAATTCACACCAATCTCCGTACAATTCTAAAGCATACCACCTGAAGAAACAGACGCAGAAGGAATAGTAGTTAAAATAGCTTCCATCAAACCAGAAGCCTTCCCACAAGAGATTTTGTCCATGTAGTGCATATCAGTGGTGAAACATGCACCAAATTACCACAAATATCATATACAAAATAGCAACATTCATCCGAAAAATAGGATAACCGCAGAATTGCCAAAAGGCGAAGAAGGGACACTATCCACAAACCCATGTCGAAAACCATAATGTCCAACAACTTTAGATTCTGAAAAAACATTACAACTGTCAACCGGGGAAGAAGAAGCAGAGCATGTGTATGTAACCTATGGAGACAACAAAAAAATGAGTTGTTAATAAATTGAACTTTAGTTTGCAAAAGTACTCCAGTCATATAATCATATAAACACATTTTCAGTAGGAAATAAATAAAATAAAAAGAGTTGATCTAACTAATGACTACTGAGGTGGCGAGACAACATTGAGAAGGAACGCAATCGATTTTTACCTCCCAAATACGCCATCCAAAATCATGAATTATTAAGGGATCGCTCTTCAAATCATCAATTGCTTTTATGATAATAATTGATTCTCTGGTAATGCCATGGCACATCCTCTTCATCACTCAATGTAAATACGCATGTTCAAATCCTCAAACGTGGGGGACATATTAGAGGATTTCACAGATAGGTTTATATTTCTCTGTTGGCAAACATAAATATTACCAAAGATATTATTTCATGCAACAGGAAAAAAACAACAGTCAATATTTAGAAAAATACAGAGAAACACATCAAGACATGGTAACAGTCTCACATGCGATAACATACAAAAATATAGGTTTGTAATATACAATCATCATCGCCATAAAAATACTTTAACAAAGGTTTCCTGCCAAAATCAAATTTCACTTCCTCAAATTTAAGCAAATCAACACTTAACAAGTACGGGCTTACAACTCGCCAAGGCGCACAACTCGCTAGAAGCAGAAAAACCATTTGTTCTGCAGATTATAAAAGGTTCCGTGAGAATTCAATCATGCAGAAATATCTTGTTCTAATACACTTTTAAGTTAAAAAAATTAATTGCAGACGTAGAAGTTTGACATGGTCGATGAATATTTTCGACTATTGCTCTGAACGTATCTGTGAAGGTCTTTGATATTGGCTCTGCTTTTGCCGCATATTTTCCAATATAATTTACCACTGTATGAACAGATAAGACCGGAGACCAATCAGTGTTTGCACGCCAAACTTGAAGGACTTTTTTATTATGTGAACACACAAAAGGATCATTCCGTTTTGATTTAAACCGGAAAATTTTACTATGTGAAGGATCTTCTACAATTTGAGACCGTGGCAACACGTCAAATGGATATTTAAAGCGACATGTCATTTGTTTGGTTATTTTATGTAATCGTAAACAATGATTTCCACACCTAAAATGACGCAAAACCCAAGTTATCAAGTTTGCGTAGTCATCATTATCGATATCTAAATTTGCATCAAGCGGAACAACTCTTGCACAAGGATGTTCTTGTTCATGTAAAGATTCTAACATATGAGGGTTTGTTGTGCAAACATGACGATCAAAATATTCGACAATGATATCATTATTAAGTAAATTTCCATTATCAGAAGATAAGTCCAGTGCACCGTGCAGCCAAAGAAAGCCATGAATATGTCCACTTCCACGATTTTGCCATTCAAATCGATACCAATAGTCTTTAATAGTAAACTCAGGTGTTAGGAAATCTTTTATGAACATATGAACCCTCGCTTGGAAAAACCACGCAACAACAAATGGGTTTTCATTTAATAATTGTGCTTTTCTTTTTCTTTTTTCGGAAGAATTCAAATTTTGCAATTCATTTGCTGGATCGAGAAGTTTATAAAGTTCCGGCCATTGCATATCTGCTGAACTCAATGTGAAAAATATCGTTGGTGCTCCTAATTGTTTTACTATAGCTGTAAGCTCTTTCAATCTTGCAAACCAACAAGGACGGCTTCCACGGATGCCTTTGGCAAAATAAGAAATGCGTTGAGACAACTGTCGATCCCCTGATTTTAACATTTCACAAATATCTTGTATTATCAAATTTCCATCTTCGGATTTTTTTTGCGCATAAATATTACCAATATCCAGTGCACGCCATCTAGTAACAGAATTGTAAGCAAAATAACGAAATCGAGCATCCTTTGCAAATCTTTGATCATGATATTTCATGAAGTATTGAAAATACTGAAGAGATCTTATTTTTCTTGGTTGTGCTTGTCTCAAATCGGCATTCCCTAAGGGAAATAATGTTGGAAAAGCCATCGAGATGTACCCGGAAGTTTTAAACTCATCAATAGCATTAGAAGAAATAGGCATTTCAACTACCGTTTCATTATTTTGTTGACTTTCTAGAACAGATAACACACATGCTTGTTGGTTGGGCTGTACCATATTCGTTATTGCACCTGATGATTCAAATTCTTCAATGTCGGTTATTTCATTTTCATACTCTAGAGGCCCTGATGGATACGAATTATAGTTATGTGTTGGAATATTTTCTGAATCATTTTGAATAAGTGGAAGCATAGAGGGTACGCCGTCTTCAAGTAATTCATTGAGAGATATTTCATTAATGTGTACGTCAGCATAAAAAATATTATGGGTTTTAAGCCAAAGTACTGCTTGTCTTACGTGTTCACGTCTTACTTGAAACTCCTTGTTTTCATATACTCCACTTCTATTAACAACTAGGATATCCCATAAATCATCTAGCTTATAATGGAGAGAAGATGCAATTGCGTTGACGTCTTGTGGAAAGTTAATAACATTTCCACTGTATTTATATTGTTGTCCTCTAAAGTGATAAACTGACATCACCGGATGAATGTTGTTATAAGTATCTGCTCCAAGCTTGTAAGGCTAGATAATTCAGGTGGAACATGTCCAGGTTCCATTAAATTTTGAGAACTAAACATGGATGGAAGGTCATGTTGTGGTCTATCATTGTGACAATCAGTACATGAAGACGAAGAAATAGTTAAATCTGGAAAATACCGAGTGCAAGCTTGACAATATCTCCATTGCATATCTTGGCATGATTTTCTAAATTTGTGTGCATTGGTAATTTTTACAGCTAAAGATGATGATACTGAAGTAGGAAAGGATGAGTTTTTCGTGTTTGAATTTTTACGTAGAGCTCTGGTTTGCCTACGTCGTGCAGCATCCATGAATTTTTGACCTTGTTGTTGTTCGGTAGTTTCTCTCAAATGTTTAGCTCGCAGCTTAGATGCACGATTTCTATTGTACTTAGCATTCCTTTCATCTCGGTCTTCCGATGTAGGGAAGTCTCTGTTTAGAAAATGATTATCATTTACGAGCAAGTAAAAAATAATAAACGAGACAGAATAATAAAAACAAAGTTTTAAATAAATGATGCACGAGAAATATTTAGTTTTTAATGTATTAGTATGATAAAAATGTGGTATTATCCACGAATGTGATGCATAATTTCGCATAAATATAACAAATGCTTAAAAATGGTCACAAATAAGCATATGCCATGGAAATGGTGTGAAATATATACTTTTGATTAAATTTTAAGAAAAATGAAAACTAATAATTCACATCAAATAATACTTACATTAAACGAAATATTCGATAACCATGAAGGAATTAATTTTGAATTTGATAAAATACTATCATTTGTGTGTATACATAAAAATTGATTTTAACATACGAATACAACTCAACGTACGCAGACATAATTAACTGGAAAAACATTATCAATAAATGTAATTGTATGTACCTGTGCAAGAAACATTGTAAATGAAGTGGAGGCAGTGCACCCGGAATGTTCTCAAGACTAAATGCACTAGAAGTTTCACTCATAACTTCATACGACCTCTACATACACAAGCACATTATAAAAATACTTAGTGATTTTAAATAATTTGGATATATTTATCTGTAGCATTATAGGATGCATTACAAGCCTTATTTTGGAAAAGCATAACATAGAAGTCATAAGAAACAGAACACAATTGTTTAACGTTGATAAGCTTGTTTCAGCTTATGGCTGACATGTTTCTCATATTGTTGCTATTCATTGGTAGGCAGAAGTCATTCATCCAGAACAATATGATTTATATTTGTATGATAAAAGTATAAAACGCAAAAATAGGGTTAATTTAAGAAAATTACCATATGATAAGTTAACTCCAATGTGGACACCGGTGTAGGATCAACATGATGCTCGAATGTTTGCTCATCATTGTCGGATAAAGGCGTATCATTCAAATCAATATGAATAACTTTAGATGTTTTGTTTTTCTGCACGTGCCAGAAATCATGCACACATTCTTAATTAAATAGGCATAAATAAAATAAAATAAAATGGTTAATTTATGTACATATAATTATGGCTAATACCATTTTATGATTCATGGGGCTAGTGCATTGTATAAATTAACCATCATCGTTGTATAAATTAACATACCTAAAAAACTATATTGGACCTCATATAAGTTGCAGATATATAAAACAAATGCAAGTTTAAACAAACATCAATTTATGCATTATGAATCAAAGCATATAAAAATGTAATTAAATATGAAATGCAACTTAAAATAGACAAAATTATTTCATTTTCATACTCTGAAGGCCCAGCTATAAGAAGATTGCCCATCTTCTTCTTAATTACAATGTTAACATATATTTAATAACCCATTTATCCAAAATTCAAATAAAAACATATGACCAAATTATGATCAGAAACAAATCTGACAATTTTATTAATGTGCTTGAAACTTCAATATTGGATAGGTTATACACGAGACTACAAAAGTCAACTCATCCAGCATCCAATATATATATATATAAATAGGTTTTTCTTTTTCTTTTTTGTTAATTGTTGAGCCAAAATATGGATTTCAGTGAACAAATGCAAATTTAACAAACATGAATTTATGCATTATGAATCACAGCATATAAAACTGTAATAAATATGAAATGCAACTTGAAGTAGACAAAGTTATTTCATTTTCATACTCTGGAGGCCCCGCTGTAAGAAGATTACCCATCTTCTTCTTAATTACAATGTTAACATATATTTAATAACCCAGTTATCCAAAATTCAAATAAAAACATATGACTAAATTATGATCAGAAACAAATCTGAAAATTTTATTAATGTGTTGGAAACTTCAATATTTGATAGGTTATACACGAGACTACAATCAGTCAACTCATCCAGCATCCAATATATATATATATATATATATATATATATATATATATATATATATATATATAATTTCTTTTTTTTCAATTGCTGAGCGAAAATATGGATTTTAGTGGTTATGTGTACAGATCCGACCAAAAAATGAAACATAAAATAAATATAGAAATTTAATTGCAAACAGATGCTTTTATTCATTAACATGCTCTAGCAATCAATGGTCTAACTATTAGTTGCAAACAAGTACAATTCAAGATGTTCTCAACTCTAGGCCATATGCATAAACTTAGGGTGTGTAAGATTGGCAACTAGATGCTCACTTGTATCAACACCAAAATCAAATGAGTAAGGATTTAGCAGCAGCAACGCTTGCAATATTTAATTCCTTATTCAAAACAGGGATCTCGACTATTTCAATAAATAAAAAGGATTTTCACCCAATAATGTACTGGCAATACAATTCGATTATGAGACAAAACAAACTGAGTGCATCTTCTGCAGTCCAGTGTAATTGATATCAAGGATTAATACATAAATTTAAATAGACATAAATTATTACCAGCAAGTATCTGTGCTTTTCCCTGTACTCGCAACAATATATATACGAACGGGTTGGATACAGAGAAAAGGGAGATTATTAGGTTTAGCTATTCGCTGATTTCACGATTTACTCAAACCGATGTTTGCAAAGAAGATTTGATTTGTAGCGAGTATGCGGAGAAGATTTGAGTTTTACGCTATGGAGTAGTTGGGAATATGCGGAGAAAGATTGATTTTAAGTGAAGAAATTATCGGAAGAGTAATATGTGGAGAAGTTTTGATTTGCAACGAAGAAATTGAAGAAATGGCTTAAAATAATGTCAGCGGAAGAACTGGACATGATTTTTGCTTGAAGAATGGGCAGAGAGGAACAACAAGGAAAATGTTGTGAAAATGAGATTTTCCAGCCGAGTTTCATTGGCATGGACAATTTTATGTTGGCTCTTACAGTAGAAAAACCTCCCTAACGGTCGGTTTGATAATGTAAACGTCGAAGTTCGTTCCCTTGAATTCCGATTTCGTTAATTTCATTTAAATTGGTTTATACGATCGATTCACGCTAACGACAGCCGATATAACATAAATAATAATATTTCCCATGAATGTTAAATTACCTGTTTCAATATGCTACTACATTCCTATCGATACACTGAACACAATTATATTATATTCCGGGTGTTTAGGCTATTTCGTATGTTCGGACACTCGGTTTATACTGCGCGGCATTTTGATTTTGTACTGACGACTTTTTTGTTATTGGACTTGCCTACATAAATTTAAATTTGAACAGATTCCACTGCACATTGCAAATCTCTAATTTTATAAATGGAAGGAGATATATAAAATCATTTAAAAAAGTAGAACTGGTAAAATGGTGGATCCATTATTTAAGAAAACATGCACTAACGAAGACCAAGACCCAAGCTTACATTTTCAATGAGTGGAAACAGTAAAAAGGAGATATATAAGATTAATTTAAAATCGTCACATGTCATAATCGTTCATCCCTTCTCTTTCATGTGAAACAGTTAAGGGTGAGCGTTTGGTTGGTTCGGTTTATCTGATGATGGAAATTGTCAAACCAAACTAAAACCGATAAAAATGAAAACCAAACCAAACCAGCCAAATTAAGTTTGGTTGGTTTGGTTGGTTATCCGATTTAACCGAACTAAAAATATTTTAGATTTTATGTTTGTAATATTAACTATAATTTGAAATAAATCATAAATATATGATTAGAGTATTATTATTTATGATTCTTATGCTTTCTAAAATTAATTTTGACACATACATGATGATTAAAATTTGCCTGGATAACTAATCTAACATAAAATATTTATTACAATATCGATAATTTGGAAGATATAATAAAAGTTCGGTTAATTTGGTTAAACCGGTAACCAAATTAAATATTTTTCTGAACCGATTACAAACCAATATAATTTAAACCAAATCAAACTGATCAAATTACATTGGTTTGGTTGGTTTATTTAGTTTAGCCAAATAGTGCTCACCCCTAGAAACAGTAAAAGCCTGCAACTGCCTCTCTCCTCATTTATTTTTCTTCATCTTCCTTGTACACAACTGTTGACGTGGGGAAATGGTATCTGCGCAAGCCAACGTCTGAGTGTATGTTTTATAGCAAAACAACAATCCAAATATCCAAAGAGTAGAGAAATGTAGAGGGAGAACACCACTTTTATAGTGATTCGGCACTAACGTCTACACCCACTTCATAGTAATCATTCATCTTATAATTTTCAATTACAAATGTCGTACAAGTTCGAACAATTTCCATGTACACAATTGTAAAATAGAACAAAAAAATGTTTGTTAATTATAAACTTTAACCAAAATGCCCTTCGTCTTCTTCATTGAGTCAAAGCATGCAAGAATATCCAAGAAATATCTCAAATGTCAAAAAGTGTGAAAACATGTCCAATAATATGCCAAATGTCCAGTTGAATATCCAAAAGCAAACTTAGCCACCCGAATCCCAAAATCTTAAAGCGGCCCCTGCTAGAGCAAGACGACCAAGAGTAGCTAGAGAAATTCAAGGTAGTCTTACCGGAGTAAGACAACCAAGAGCAGCCAAATTGTCCAAGGCGGCCTTACCGGAGTAAGACAATCAAGGAAAGCCAGAATACTTCAAAGCGACTTTACCAAAGTAAGACGATCAAGAAAAGTCAGAACCAATCCATTTTATTGATAACCAAGGGGTGATGGTGTGTTGTCGAGCAAAGAGCACGCCCAGGGATTATAACAACTCCCATACATGGGTAGGTCGACTCAATCATTTACAAACCAAAAGGCCGAAAAGATAAATCCAGAGGATCAGAGCCTGTAAAGTCAAATCCGTGGGCCGGAGCCTAAATATCCAAATCCAGAAAAAGCCAAGAGAGACAAACCAAAAGCTTGAGAAACCAAGAAATCCAAAAGCTAGAAGACAAAAAGTAAGAAAGTCATAAGTGAGATGATTGTCATCCAGAAGCCATAAATCCAGAAGCCAAAGGCCATAGAAAGCTAAACGCCATATTCAAGAAACTAAAGAAGACCAAAACCAAGAATCCATAAGAACCAAAAGCAAGATAACGAAAATGTGAGACCAATATCCAGAAGACTGAGCAAAACCAAGAGCCAAGAAACCGAAATATCCACAAAGCTAGAAGACCAGAAGCCACAAGCCAAAAGATATTGATGCCTAGGAAGCCTGCATTTGAGACATCAGAGCCAAAAAGAGGTTTAGTTGATAACAATGTCGTCCGGGCGAGTGCTGGTCCCGGGCCTCTCCTGAGTAGCATGAGGGGGTTGTGTCTGTCTTGGCACTACATCCCGAGTCTGAATAAAATGTGCCAGCTCTCCACGCCTGACACACTCTTCAATCATATCCTTGAGATGTCGACAATCGTTTGTATTATGAACGTCGAGATCATGAAACAAGCAACGCAGACAAGTATCCTTTTCACTCTAAGTCGACTCACTTGCGAGAGGCTTTCTGAAAGGAGCAGCGAGATGAAAATCCAAGTAAACCTCTTCAGGGGTGTGAGTAAGTTCCGAGTAAGTCGAGAACTTAGGTTGCCTCCAAGTTGTGGATCGATCTTTCCCCGAAGGAGGTTTACTCGTACTAGAATCCTTAGCTTTACCAGAGTTGGATGGTTTCCTGCCCTTAACCACACTTGCCTCAAGAACATTTTTATCAGTCCTCGCATCCTCTTCCCGAAGAAATCTTTCTGCTTCAAAATAGAACTCAACGAGAGATCTCTCAGTGGGGCCTGATGCAAAGAGGTCTTAAAATCAGAGTTATCCAAAACACCAGAGACTGCGGCCATCAAAACAGACGGATCGGGTCTGTCGATCGAAGCTACCGCAGCATTAAATCGCTTCAAGAGTCTCATCGGACTTCTGCTTAATGCCTATAAGAGTCATCACACATTTCGGACGAGCGATCTGAACTCTGAACTGTTCCACAAACCTATTAACCAAAGCATTACAAGAGTTGATAGAATCCGTTTCCAGCTTCCTGAACCACATGGCAGCGATATCCGTCAAGTAAAGTGGAAAACTCTTAGCCATGACACTTTCTAGGGCAGAGAGAACTTCCCTATGTTGAATGTACCGCATCAAGTGAGCAGTCGGATCCTTCTGACCATCATAAGCTGCCAACACTGGTAGTTTGAAGTCCGGTGGATTACGAGAATTCCTGATATCCAAAGAGAACAGATTGTGAGTAACACAATCGAAATCCGAAGAAGAGGCACCACGTCGAGTGAATCGACAAATAACATCCATGATTTTAGATTCATAATCAAAATCAAGTAACTAATTCAGATTATCCAAAGAGACACCAGTGCCCCCTAGTGTTTAAGTCTAGATTAGGGATCAATTGATTAACGAGAAGAACATCCGGTTGAATTCCAACCTGAGGATCCACATCAGGCACAATCCTTACTCCCGGAACAGTGGGAGCACTACCATCAAAAGGTGCGTGCATCGGCACTTGAACCACATTACCAATGACGGAGCCTGCGACTTGACCAACCAAAGCGTCACAGGCTGGAGCGTTGTCGGGATTAGGGGTGCCCCCGAGTGTAGCGGGAACGACACTGGTCCGTGGATCAGCGTCTCCCTATTGATTAATTTGCAGGTTGTCCCCAAGATCTGAGCCGCAGCTTGCGAAACACTGGTACTTGTTCCAATAATGTCTGCTTGGTCTATTGGCCTTCCAGTACTTCCAATCCTGGCTTCAATTTGAGTGAGAAAGGTAGTCATCGCTTCTTCCTATCGCTCGAGTCGATCGTCAAATCAGTAGCCAAATTTTTAGTCATCCCATCGATGTCATCTCAAGTGACATAATTCGAGGGAACTCCAGTTGAAGAAAGTTCTTGACTTCCTTCATCTCCAATACCTTGAGTTTCAGCAATAGCGTCGAGCTTCTTACGCTTAACCATAACGAGTGAGCAAAGTCAAAGTTGAGAACTAAAACCAAGGTCGAGAACCAAAACCAAATCCGAAAATCAAATCCAAAGCAGAAGCTGAACCTGTGCACCCCCCTTCCTAGCACGCTAAAGTGTTGACGTGGGGAAATCATTATTCGCTCATGTCAATGCCCGAGTGTATATTTTATAGCAAAACAAGAATCCAAATATCCAAAAAGCAAAGAAATGTAAAGGGAGAACACAGCTTTTATAGTGGTTCGATACTAACGTCTACGTCCACTCCATAGTAATCATTGGTCAACTTATAATTGTCGATTACAAATGTCGTACAAGTTCGGACAATTTCTGTGTACAAAATTGTATAATAGAACAATAAAATATTTGTTAATTCTAAACTTTGACCATAATGTCCATCGCCTTCTTGTTGAGTCAAAGCGTGCAAAAATATCCAAGAGATATGTCCAAAAGCGAGAAAATATGTCCAAAAGTATGTTAAAAGTCCAGTTAAATGTCCAAAAGTTGGATGAAAACGTTTTAGAAGTCCAAACTGTGTCCAATAGTCGTGGAAAAGGAGATGGCAGCCATTAATGGTGCTTGAAAGCTCCAAGAAGTCCAAAATATCAAATGAGAACCAGCCCCTTTGAATGCCAAGCTTGGGGATATTTATAAGTGAGTTTTGGGGCCAACAGCTCGAATTTTGTATCCCTAGGGGATGTAAAATTAACTCCCAAAAACGAAGCCAAAAAACCAAGCTGAAGTTGAAAATTTGTATCCCTAGTCATGGAAAATTCGAATTCCAAAAATAGTGGAAAAACACGTGCGGATCAGGCAAAAAAGGGTGATCCGCACGGTAAAATCCCTTGCCAAAAACCCTTTCCAAATCCCTATTTTTTCGAATCCCAACCAACTAACCAAATTTCGACTCCCGAAATTCGTAGTGCGCAGCTGAGGATTTTTGAATCCCTTCCGTGTTGATCACCAGATTTTGAGTTGCCCAATTCGACTCTACCTTCCCTGCCAATTTGCAACTATTCCCCAAAGAAAATTAACCCGGTGTAGTGGAGGTCCAAGGGGACTTTGAGTAATGCGGACTAGGTTGCCCTACACCTCCCTAAGATGGACGGTCCGCAGTTGTCTACGGTTGGCCTTTCATTTTTTTTTTATATATAAGAAACAAATGAAATGAATGCAACCATGTGGCAAACAATAGCCTGAGCACCGAACCCCTCAGCCTACAAACGACGTGAAGCACCACTTCGACCCACCATTGCCACCTTAAACCTGCTTCGCGCCCCACCGGAGCATCCGACCACCCGACCACCGAACCCCAGGCTCCACCTCTTGCATCCTCCCATGTCAGAGCCCGACCTTCCCCAATGCACCCAGCTGCTCTGCCACCTCATGCTTCCCATTTCGCCCGATTTAACCACGCCAAAGCCTTCCGCCTCGCAAAAGCTCTTCTGGCTCCCAAGCATCCTTTTGAGTTCGCATACCCGGTGCAACTGTCCAAGTACATTAAGACAAACGAGTCAATCCCACGAACCCTATTTGCTGAAATCCTAAACGAAGTTCATTTGTATGGCCCGTTCTTTGACTCCATAAACTTTTTCATAAGTTTGTTTCTAATTACGTTTTTTTTCTTTCTCATTTGACTTAAATTCATTCTCAACCTATTGTTGTGTAAAGTTTATTTTTGGTTATTTAAAGAAAAAAAATTGTAGTGTTGTTAGCTATTTTTAGCTTATGCTTTTGTCATATTGTTTCACATATTAGCTTTTTTGAACAATCGATGGAAAAAGTAATATTTTTTGTTTTTACGAAAATTTATCTACATAATGCATGTATTACATATAATTTTCATACCATATTATGCTGTAGGTATTAAAAATGTATTGTTTTAATGCTGACATGATATATTTCCCAAATTTAATTATTACTTTATAATTTCAAAGGTTATGCAAATGTTTGATTGTTATTTAACTGAACTAAACTGGAAACTTATCTCGCATCGAGCATAATTTTTCTACTTTAGATTTTGAAATACTGTGATCAAACTACATTATGTACATATTTAAATTTATAAGTTAAATATAGGATAGACTTATGTAACGCTTTGACGCTTGTACTAGAAAATTAATAAATAGACATATTTAGTAGCTGGTGATTAACAAATAGGAATCATTGATGGTGTATGATATTCATTATATGAAACCATTATGTTCTACAAGTATTAATTATATTTTATGTGCTTCACGATTATGCAATTAGATTTAACAACAGACATCTGTCAAAAATGTTTAAGAAAAACTTAATCGAAATATTACATTCCATATACTTGTTATTTCCCTTTATATATAACAAAAAAGGAAAAAAAAAAAGGTATACTATGAAGAAAATAACCACTACAAATTTAATTTATAGTAACACCGTGACTGCCGAACAAATAAAAACCATCCACTATAGACAAAATGACAATTATACCCAGGTAGGCCAAAGGAACATGTAATTAGGTGAAGATATATGCTTTCAAAGGCGTAATAATCATGAACACATACGCCAAAGAGGAGGAATAGTACAGCCGAATAAAAACAGTTTCCATTGCCGGGATTTGAACCCGGGTCGCCTGGGTGAAAGCCAGGTATCCTGACCGGGCTGGACTACAATGGAATTGTGCTTAGATATTTCCGAATTCTCTGTTACACAACATAAGGCGTTGGAATGTTCCTGTCCCAGTTCGTGCTTGGGTAGTATTTCTCCATCTTTTGAAATTAGAAACAAAGTCGAGAGATGAGATTCCTATTCGATTCTAAAAATCTATTACCAAGTTTAGATTAGCTTAATTACAAAATAAATTAGGTTAACTTAGACTGAATGTTAAAAGGATCGGAAAAAACGAAAGGACATTTATTGTCTCTTTTAGTTTTCTTTTAAAAGAATACTTCCATTACAATATGATATTGTGATATTGATGAACGAGCGGAAACTTTGTAGACTCGTATATTTTTAGTGTGATGATAAAGACACCTCAATATATTCTTCCTAATACCGCAATTAAAAAAATAAAACTCATTAAATTTTGTATGCTTCCTGATACCACATTACCTCTCCATTCGAATCTCTTACTCAATTATTATTTGTCAAACTAATCACGTACTAAGCTAATCTAAATACTCTAATCTCTCGTAATCGCTGTCTTCTTCGCATCTCTCACGGGAAAATTCAAATTCGTACGGTAATCTTTCAATTGTTTGGTGATCTGAAAACCATAATCTGTCACTTTCTCCTCTAGTTTGCTTAATTTAAGCCTTATCCACGGTTTTTGTGTATTATGACGTCGAATTTGTTGATCAGTTATAGATACAGGGTTTAACTCGTTGATCAGTTTTACAAATCAGGACGAACGAATATCGAGCGAAATAGAATTAGAGTAAAACAGTGTGGTATCCCCTATTTTTTAAGTGTGTGGTAGTAGGAAGAGTGTAATGCTAATTCTTGTGGTATTTTTTAATCGCGGTATTAGGAAGAACATATTTATTTATGTGTTCTTAGCACCACACTATTTTTATTTCTTTGATTTTGATTTGGGTTCTTAATATCTGCATTTCCTAATGGCGCCCGGAAAGATTCCATAACAATAAAAAAAAGGTTCATTTGGCCATCGAAGCTGTCAATAAAAATATTTAGGTGACCTTTGGTTTACCAATTTTATTTTTTTTGGTTTTCGTCAAATATAAATGAACGACGCAGGTATATCATGAAAATCGACCATGTCAGAAAACAAAATTAACAAATAAAAAAGAATTTTTTTTTTCCGTATTTTGCAAGGTAACGGAAGAACGAGAGATGTGTCATCTTCCATCGTCCTGTCGTCTCCTCTGTTGTCCGCCCCATCGTTCTTCCGTTCTCTCCGTCCTCCCCAACTCTTCTTGTTTTTTATAATTAACGCCGAAAACTCAAAACATAAAACACAAACATAACATGAACCAAACATGATCTTAGTTTTAAAAAAGATAGAGAATCTTGCATGCATATTATTTATAACATCGAATAATTGTTTATTTGTAGGTTTGTCTTGCAATATTTTCAATTTATTGATTGGAAATATGTTTCAAATGATACCATTGAGCACCCTTGTATTATGAGATTCAAAAATTATCTATTTAAATATTTACCAATTTGGCTAAAAATTTATTGATTGAAGAAGAAATGGGGGAGGTTGATGAATTTAATTTACCGAAGGTTGTTTACAATTGTGTATTAAGAAAAGTAAAGAGTGGATACTTCTTTTCTTGAAAAGGAAAGTGAATGATGGGTGGGTACATAATGGTAAAAAAATATTTTACAAAATGCTGATGGACGAGGGAAGGTAAACAAGTTGATATATATAGTAGTGTCATTGATTTAGTGATGGAACATATTTAGATCGCATTAACGAATAAAGACGAAACAAATTAAATCAATAATTTTTAAATCAAAGCAATTTAAACTAGTCGTTTAGTTTGATCGATTTGACTGAGGGCAGAATATTCCAAGTTGGACTGCTATCTATAGAACACGAGACATATCACTTCACTTTCAAAAAAAATATGAATTAAAAGAAAATTAATCTTGTTAAAGCTGGTAATATAACTAATAACAGTATTGATATTAATAAGTCTAATAGTTTAAGTTTTATATTTGGTTTAATTGTCTGGTTTGCATTTCAAGTACCAAAAACTAAAGCTGACCAAAAACCCAAATAAATTTGAAAAGACACACCATACACAACCAAATAACTTACAAAATCAAACTAAATCAACCAAATGTATTTAGTTCAGTTGGTTCTATACGTGCCACCCTATGAGGTTCTCATCTTTGATTTAAGTTGTTTTGTTGTCCACTACCCGTTATGTATGATAAACTACAAATTCTATATAAAATAAATATCTGAAAACTAAAATATATTACTTAAACCTACTTTACTTGGACTACGTTCAAAAAGGCAAATTCAAAATGGTAGAATTGCTGAGCAGCCCTCGAAATTTGAAAAGCTATTCAAAACATAATCGCTTTAAGGTTATTCATTCATTTGTTTACCTCTCACCATATTATTTGTTGATTTTGTTCACTGTGTTTCCCTTTACCCAACGGATTCTAATAATACAATTTTATGTAATTTTAAAATTTCATGCTTGAATTGATGGCTTATGATGACGATAATGCAAAACTAGAAGAGGTTAAACTTGAATTATATGTATAATTTTGATTTTATTTTTATTTTGAAATGCATTGTTCTTAGATGATTGATCGAGCGATTTAGTGTAAAATCACATAGCATAAATGTATGGTATACTGAACAACCATGTGTTTGGAAAGTGTGGATCAAGAAAATTTCTCACGGATGGAATGAGTTTTTATATAATGAATTTCTTTTATGAATCTGTTTTTTTTTTTACTATGTAAGAGTATAAGGGGAAAATTTAGCAATAAGCCAAGTCAGCAAAAACACGGATATATGACATGTCAAAAAGCGTTTGATTGACCCTTTTTAGGTCTGGACTTTTGTCTATACAAAAGTGTGTATGACACATGTTTATCGTTAAAAATGATCATTTTAGAAGACGAAGTTAACATGCAAAAAAAAAAAAAAAAAAAAAAAAAAAAAAAAAAATAATAATAATTCATGTTTTGGGAAATAACGACAGAACGCGAGATAATTCATCATTCCGTCGTCCCTTCATTTCTTCTGTCATCTGTTCCATCATGTTTGTCGTGTTTTCACTCTTATCATGTATTGCAACTAAGAGCATCTTCAACAAGTGAAGAGATCAAATATTATATACACTATGCAAATTCCAGTTCGAAATTTTTCCAGTAGTTTGAGATCAGACATCAGGAGCTAGTTCAACTGACATCTAAGAATTAAAAAAATATATATTATAAAATATTAGGTGCTTGTTGAACAAACGTTTAAACCTCATGCGTCCGGTCAATAGATGCTCTAAAATTTAACAACGTGAGATGCATATTGAACAAACGTCTAACTTTCAAGTATTCATTCAACTAACGCCTTGTTCAATCCTGGATCTCCACACTTTCGAAGCCAAAATCCGTACTATACACCTTTCTACACCATGGTGGAGAGCATTCTCGATGCAAATATCACAAAATGTGATATTAAAGCATCCGCTGGAGATGCTCTATCGTCGAGGACATAAAATACAAAATATACCAAACTACACCTTAAGTTTTTCAATTTTATAGCGAGTTACGAGGCAATTTTATGTGCTTAAATAAAATTAACCATTCAAAAATAATTATTATAGTCAAAGGTTTGTTTTGTACCGTTTCAACTTAGATTCATCAATTTTATTGTCTCATTTTGAAATCATATCAAATTATCGTCTTGGTTTTGGGGATTTGTATGGATACATTTTGACGAATCTGAGTTTGTTCACACTTATTAAGGAAGGTGAACAAAACACTTGGTTCTGATTAGTGGAAATTAGAGAGGTCTATATGAATATTTCGATTTCTACCAATCAGGGGAAAGTGTTATGTTCACATCTTCAAAAAAGATGTGAACAAACTCGCATCGCATTTTGACAATGGACCGATGTAAATTTTGTTGACAAAAGATAATCAATGCAGTTTACAACTGAATGAAAAGAAATTTCTTAATCAGCGTATAGCATAACAACCACAGCTATTTTACATGCTTTGTAAAATAAGTTAAATGATAAAAGAAACATTCGTATAAACATGCTTTCAATCTCCATGTTTCTGTTACTCGCTGGCAATCTCCATGTTTCAATTCCTTCCTGTCTGTAACCTGTCTTCTACTTGAAATGGATATCATGTTTATTGTATGGGCTTTAAACGATAAGACGTGATTCATTTCAACCTCCACCACTTCAATCACAATTTAATTAGAATCATAACTTCATATGCATTACTTATTTTGAATATTGAATCAAAATGCAACTTTGAAATTGTTGAAAATGGTCCAAAAACACATAGTAATGAGTTGGATGATAAAAATAGCTTGGTGCTGAGGCATCGTGCAACCGCCCGAACTGACGGTGTTCGCCGCGAACTGACGGTGTTCGGGCGGCGGTTGACCGCCGAACACAAAAAAAAAAAATTATCGTTCAGCGGTCGATGTGGTACCATAGAGCAGAAATCGCAGAGCAGAAAACACTCATTTTTTTATCATCTATTTGCAACCTTCACCACGGATCTCTTCCTGATCACCTATCAACCGAATATTTTTATGAGTTTGTGATTGATGCCAACAACAAAACAAATTAAAACAAAATCAACCCAGCTAACAAAATGATTGCGCTTATACACATATCTCCAACTATTATTTCTAATAAACAAGAAGTAAATATCTTTGAATATTAAACGCATGTACCGCGTTTTGTGCCAATATACATAGGGTGCGTTCGCAGTATTAAATTGACACGCTCAGGTTTTTGTTCACGTCCGACGCGTCAGACGCGTCGGACGCGAACACCTTTTTCTCCTTTCAAATGGAACGATTTGTGAACGTTGGAAATCAAGTCGTTGGCGTCGGACGCCAACGGCTTGATTTCCAACGTTCTTCTTTTTCCCCTATAAAACCATCACCTTCGCCTACCTCTTCATCCACACTACAACAACCCAATCCTCTTCTATTTATTTTCAACCGAATTCGAGCAGCAATCAGGTTTTTTCAGTTTGGTGTTCATATTACTTTCCATTATTCAACCTTGTTTTTCCCTAGTTTTTTCCAGTTTATTTCTAATATATATTGTTTTTTTATTTTTCAGTATGGCCAATCGAAAAGCTGCACATCATTGGTCGTTTACTGCAACTCATATTACGCTGCAATGTTCTGTTGATGCATATAGTACTTGTGGCAGCAACAAAAAAGGTGTTCATAAAGTGATTGCAGAAAAGTTCAACGATGCCATAGAAACCATTCCGGACATCGAACCGATTGACAAAACCAAGATCCAAAACAAATACGATAGTATTCGACGAGATTGGATGAAATGGGATACACTAATGAACAAGACAGAAGCGGGTTGGGATGCTTATAAAGGAACGGTCTCCGGAAGCGATGAATGGTGGGAAGATCGTGTTAAGGTCTGTAAATTTATTTTGTTACCATTCATTTATAGACAATTTCTTACAATTTATTTCTTACATTTAGGAATTTGGAACGGGTGTCTTGAAATATAAGAAACGTCCAATAGAAAACTTAGAGATGATGCAACAATTATTTCGAGTGACGAATGCACGTGGTCAATCATCGTACACTCCTGCTGCTACCGTACAACCGTCGCAGACTGGCACGCCGCCATCAACACAAAGCACGTTTGACAGAACATGGGCTTTCAATGGGTTTTTTAATCCATTGGATGAAACGCAAAATAATCATATTCCAAATTTGAATTCGTCAGCAAATCCTCCAGTGCATCAAACTTCGATGAATCCACCAATTTATGAAGCTCCAATAATCCCTCCGTCCACCCAAAATCCAATGAATCCGCCTACTCAACCAACGCCACGTCAAAATTTAAGAAGACGACTAGGTGAATGTGACGATAAGATGGCTATGCTCATTGACCTAATGCACGAGAGACAGATGAAAATATCTCGCACGCATTCTGATAGTCCTAATACGAATACTAGCGTGGAATCAACGAGAAGTTCTACAACTTATGCAAATACGGTAGCTCGCATGCAACGTCTTGGAGCAACATGTGAGTTTGATGTTGAAGACGCACTATTATTTGTTTTGGACCCAAAATAAATGATATGTTCACTGCTCTTCCGGATGAGATAACGAAAAGCTGGTTGATAAGAGGGCTTACAGACAAACACCACAAAAAAGAATACCAAACTTATCTGATAAATACTAATAAGTAGGAGGTTCATGTCATCGTGTTATTGTATTTTTGTCGTATTTATGTTTGTATTTTCTTTGTGTAATGAAATGTAGTCGTTTTATTTTACGAAATTAGTATTTAATTAAATCAAAATAATTAATTTAACAATTAAATACCCCGTTCAGATACCACACTCAAATACCCCGTTCGCAGCTAAAAACACATTCTCCGTTCGCTACAGTAACACGCTCAAATACCCGCTCGCGTTGGTTAAGAACGCACCCATAATGAAAGAAAATGGAAAGACCAAACTAATGTAATATGGCCTTAGAGCTACATACCATAACGTAGTCCCAACGTTACAATGGGCCAAAATAATATGTAGGCATAACTGAATCAGCCTGGTTTAGTAACAGTGACATAACACACTGCCACTGTGTACAGGCTCACCTTGGAGCAACAAATTTATTTGAAAATCGAGTAATGATAAAGAAGACTTATTTCTTTGAAACTAGAAGAAGTTAGTATATTTGATGAATGAAGGAAAAACTATTTGATCTTGCGTAGCTCTGCAGTCTCTAATGCAAATTTGCGATGTTGTGATAACGCAGAGTGGACCATAGCAGCTTTCAGTCTGGATGAAATATCAGATTCTGCCGACGTTTCACTTTCTCTAACTGCATTGAGAAGAGCCTGTAATATTTGAAGAGGATCGCCATGGCTCACGATTATAATATCACATCTGCATAAACGTGGTCACCTTTTTTTAGTTTATGCCAATGTATAACTCCAGAACCCCGACAGATGGAAAAGAGGGGGGGGGGGGGGGGGGGGGGGTACAGTGCAATAGAAATCATGGCCTGCAAGACTAGATGTTTCGGGGGGGGGGGGGGGGATCTCTATGCAATAGAAATCGTTTCACACAACATTGTGTTAAAATATTACCATAATGCAATTTATATACTAATCAATGAGAAATAAAGATGGAAAACATGTTTAATAACAAAAACAATTATTTGATGTGATTTAGTTTATATTTAACACGTCTATAGTTACCACAAATCCATTTAGTAATAGACATGAATATAATATAGTTATTTTTCATACAGATAAAACACAATTTGGACATCTACTGCACATTTTACAACACAGCTAGCTAGTATATTGTGACTAACAGTTAGCCACATAGATGGAAAAAACCGTGAGCAATAAAGCAACACATAGTTGAACCATTGAGGTTTCTTTTAGGCGATATCTACCATTTGTGTTTATGGTTGGAGGTGAAGAAAAATTTACCCTTGGAACTCTGCTTCAATACAAGCAAGACCAGTTGAAAGCCGACAAGCCACATTAGCAACACTTTCACCGCCTTGAGGTGCCATGAAAGGATCCTTTGCATCAAGGTCCCATATCTCTGAGTACTGAACAATCAGTATTAAATTAATTTGGAGTATTAGTATAGGTTAAAGATAATAATGTTAATTAAGATCTCGCTGCTTGCTACAATAATTAAAGGCTAGTTATTATCAAGTGTGTTGCTAAAAGCACATTTCTTCCTAATACCATGAACGATATTAAGATGTAAAACTAGGTGCTTCTAGCATTACACCATCAGGGGGAACTAAAAACACCCGGCTTTACACTTCCTAGTACTACTTACGGTTTTATAAAGAAAAATCTTGGGTGTTTTTAGCAGTACTCATTACCAATCAATTACACACAATTGAAAATAATAAACATTAGAAGGGAAAATAATGGAGAATGTTGATATAAACATATTATCAACATGAAAATAAATAATTCGAGAACAGTTTAAACATGGAATATTCTTTCAGTTAGTGATAATTTTCAACATCCGAAGTAGCTTAACCCCTTGCGATTGCAAGCTAATCAAAACTACAAGCTGTCAATTTAATTGACTACCAACATCACAACCTAGCAATAAGATCAGATTTATTTTATATACTGTTGAAATTTAGATTTGTAGAGACCTGCGCACTTCATAATAATACATGTACGTGTATGTGCGCACTTCATAATAATACATGTACGTGTATGTGCACACTGGGCCATCAGAGGATAGGGGGCAGTGGACTGCATATCCACCATACACGGGTTCAATTCCTGCCGTTCACCCATCACGTTATTTCAAATTCAAATTTTTTTATTCCCAGTGTTCCTATTTACAACGACAATGAATAAAATCTTTCAAAATTTTCTTTTTTCCTTTTCCAAACATATTCTATTCTAAAAAATTCTTCTCTATTCACATTATTTCAAATTTTCCTTTTCTGACTTCTTCCAAGCACAGAATAACCCCAAGGAGACGGCTCTACTGTTCCCATGTAAAGAAGAACCTATAGTTAGATTTTCAGGCATTTTCCAAACAAAGGATTTCAACAAATCTTTCAATTCTTTATTTTGAAAATACGGATCCCCATAGACACAAGTTAATTGTTGATAAACTCCAAAATTGCATTTTCTTTGGATCCAATCTTTTTTTTTTTTTTTTTTTTTTTTTTTTTTGCCTTTCCTTACCACTCAAGAAAGGCAAGAAACTTTCAGAGATAAAATTTTGAAATTACTTAAAGTCTAATGGTTTATACTTCTGTTTAATGTATATCAAATACCAAACAAAAGTGCTATAATGTTTTTGGATTATTGCATATTTCATTGTTATTCACTGCCAGAGCATGTTAGAAGTTGCAACATCTGAATATGGATGCTATTATATGCTTATTGACTCACCATGATGAGATAAGAAGACTTAATTTTGATCATTAAAAATAGTTGAGAAAACATTTATTATTTCTGCATAAGTTATCCAGCTAAGGAATCATTTTATATAGCACACCACGGCATTAACTTTTGATATGATGGTAAGCACTAAAACTTCTTGAACAGAATTGAAATTTTTGTATGATCCATTTACAATAGTGTACATTCATACAATATGGGTTAAGGGAAAATAAATAAATCAACACACATATATCTGACCTTATCATGAGAATGGAGCTCAAATGTTGGCCCAAAATAACGCTCGCGAAGTTCTGGTATTACCTAAACAAGATTATATTTCAAACATATTTATCATGACATTTACAAGAATAGTAAAGTCTACAAATATATACAACTAACAATAAATAAGACAGCAATAAGCAGATCCAGAATGAAGATTCCCTGAATAATAAACTCGTGGGCGAACTTACCTCGTGAAATCAAATTTAGATCAAGTCTTAAGACTCATTAATTGAACCGAAATATTAAAAAAAAATGTAATCATGTTTAATTTCAAGCAAATATAACAATCAAGTAACCAGTTCATTGAGGAAAATCAGTAAACATAGGGTAGGTTGCTTACTTTACATTGCGGCCCGTCGAATGAAATTCCTAGTACATCGGCAACAATTTTAGCAGTTTGAGTAGTTCTTGAAAATGGAGAATAGCAAATGCGGACATTTTCCAATAGCACTTTCTCTTCCTTAATTTCCTGTTTATGCTTAATGTGTTTCAAGGAAAGAATCTCCAAAATATCATCATAAAAGTACACCATTTGCAATACAAATTAAAGGGAAAAGCACAAAATAGTAGAATTTTACTGGAACTGAGATGAAGTATAATCCATCTCATGATATCATTAGGTGTAATCGCAAAACAAATAACACAGCATTTATAAGTTTTTTCAGTCTTCTAAGCGAGAATAAATTTCCAAATTTAGAGTCGTTCTATTCTATTGAACTAATGTTTTTACACACACTTGAGGTTAACTTTTCTTTACTATTGAAATACTCTTTGAAGTAGTTATGGAACAGCTAATTTATTTTGGCTTCTACTAGTTTTCCCTTTTACCTTCCTTTTGTCCTTTCAAATGATTGCTTTTAAGTCATGGTGTGAAAAGGATTTATAAATAGGTCTTTACATGAAATCCACACAACATTAGCAAGTAAATGAATAGTCTGTTGATTGCCCAAATGAGGCCATAAGTTAAATAAGTGTTATCTCAAAACAAATAAATAAAACATTTAAATGCCTTTCGAGTGATAATAAGCAGTTGAGATTCATTTTTACTTCCTGTTTTGTTTGTTATTTTCAAACCATTTTCAATTTTCAATTTTCAATTTTTTGAAACATTGAAAACTCGTTTTGTTTAACATTTTGCAAAACTCATTTCGAAAAATATCATCTTTGAAAATGTGGTTATTATACAAAACTGAAAGTATTTTTATTTTTTTTCATTTCCCATGTCTTCAGGCTCAAATAAAAACACAACCAATAACCAAAAAAGACAACAATTTCCCTTCCTTTTTTCTTTTCATTTGGTTATGCTATTTGTAGCATCAGTTTTTCTGAGCGCAGGTATAGTTTTACAAAAGAATATTCACAAGTTTAATTTCATTGCATGCAGTACTATTTTGTGGTGTAGAAAGAAAAGAAAAGAGAAGATAAAAGACAAACTTTTTCATTGTTTTCCCTCATGTTCCCTTTCTTTCTTTTGCTTTCACCTTAAAACCACACACAAACACACATTCCTTCGTCCAACTCCAATATAATTTGGTTAACTATAAGATTACATGACCAATCAAATACCCAATTTCTGTGGCATATATCAATACATAAGCACTGTTTCAAATCTTAGAAATATCATTTGATATCTCGTTTTGATATCCTCCTAAGTCCTGAAAGGAAATAACAAATCTCGCTGTAAATCTCGTTTTGCATATATCGTCCGAGATATGAAATATCTGACGATATACCGATCAAAATGAGATACTGAAATATAGGCCGAGATTTTTTATTTTTTCGACTGAAATTTAAACTCGTGTCTGACCAAAACAATAATTAAAAAAAATAACTCAAATCTAACCGTTATAATATCCCATTTTAATAGTGAGCTCATCTCTATTAATTGCTAAAATCAACCATAAAATATTTTTCTTAATCGATCAACCTCATGCAAGACATCTGAGTTACATCTCGAGTCACTTGAAAAATATTTCTTTTAGTTATATTAATAACTCTTTTTGCTAGTTATTTTGTTAAAAGCCACATTTTATTTTGATTTATCATGATGATCATATTTTATGTAAATAGAAGACTTGAAAAGAATCATGCTTAATATTTAATTTTTTACATATATTTTGATGTTATATGACTATATCATATATTCATGTATGTTCTACAATCTTTAAGATTTTCATATTCATCATTTTTTTTTACATGCATGTTACTTATGAAAGTATGCATTTTATGTTCTACTTATGTGCAACTGTTTAATATTTTGAATCATTTTTACGTTCTCTGTATAACAATAATTCATGTTTATGGACCATAGATTGTAAGCTATAATCTATTTACAATATGTCGTTTTTTTCAAGTTTAAACATATTATGATTTATGAACATGAATGCTCTTCGTAGATTAATACCAATGGACTGATTTTGCAATTCAAGTTTAAGTTTTATTTTTATATTACCATTCATAAAACTTACTGTGTAAGAATATCAATTTTTAATATATCATAGATGGTCCCAATATGAGCTTTAAGACCCGAGATGGAACTCTGAGACAAATACCCGAGTTGGACTCATATCGTCCAAGATCTCCTCTAATACGAGATTGAGTCTCTAAAATCTCCGAGATGAAACATGGTCAATATCCACGATTTAAAACCTTGTATATAAGCAAGACTCTACGAGAAGTAGAAAAAATTGAGCAAATCAATATCATATTCTTAAGGATTTTTTTTAGATTTAGCCATATTTTATAAACTTATAACACTTTTAGCCTAGTTTCAAAACTTATTACAGTCGTAGTCTGGTTTATGTCACATCAGCGCAAAACAGTTATTAACACAAGCGGCATTTAAGATGACGCTAACTGCGGCATCTTAAATGACGCCCAGAAGTGAGTTCTATGCGTCATCCCAAATAACGCTCTACGCGTCATCTCAAATGCCGCTGTGTTGATAACGGTTTTGAGCTGATGTGACATAAACCAGGCTATGTTCGTAATAAGTTTTGAAATTAGGCTAAAAGTGTTATAAGTTTATAAAAGGCGGCCAAATCGAAAAAAAATCCTATTCTTAAACATATTAAACCCCTACCATGTGCACATAAATGCTAAATATATAGTAAACTTTAGGTACTGGTCATGGTCATTGCTTAGTTTCATTTTAACTGAAAATAAAACCTGCACATGAGACAAAATGTCATGATCCTAATCATCAAGTTTGTTGATTATGAAGGATTAAATTAACCTAAGAAGATGAGGACATAAGAAAATCATTTATTCTACAGGATATTATAAATCTATAGTAGGACTAAGTTGTTCTTGTCTATTTTTCTCCATTTAAAGTTGAATTTTTTGTGGAAATTCTGAAGCATAATACAGTAGGAAGATGATGATACATGTAAAAACATGCACAGAAAATTGATTTGGTATATTATGAGTATTTAAGTCCAAATAGTATATAAGGTGGATACCCAATGCCGAAGGCTCCCATACTCAAGCGTGAGGACTTCCCAGACAGCCTCCCATCTGGTACCATTCTCGCGGCTTTCCGGGCTCTGGGGGTGGTCGATTAGCGCGCGCAGTTTTTGCCTCACATTATGTGAAGAGGCCGGGACTCGAACCTGTGCGCTTCAAATTACCAGCCGGATAACCTTACCATTTGCGCCAGGCACTACCTTATCCAAATAGTATATAAGGCAATTAGTTTAATACCCCTCTGATAAAATTCAAAATATATCATTCTGGCTCTTGGACGATATTGGCCAATATATAGACTGTTATTGGGATAGCACTGCATTTTTTTCGTTTTGGAAGTTGCTTTAAGTTGCACTTAAAAAAGGATTGTAAACAAATCTTTGCAGAAAATATCAAAATACAAGGGTTTCATTTTGAGATTTGTACTTAGATTTTTCAACCTGCATTACAAAGAGGCGAGGGAACACATAAAATTTTAAAGCATTGTTAAAAGGACTTGGGTTCTGCATGTAAGGAAATCAAACAGTTTGGTCAGCCCTCATTGAAAAAATAGAAATGTACACTATGCACGATGACCGCATACCGAAAAGCACACCTAAATTTGGTGATCCCCCTACCGAAAACCCCCTCATATCCAAAAGTAGTCCCTTTAACAATGTCATTCATTTTCCAAATGGAAAATTTGAAATTCATATCCCAAATTTATTGTCTACTAAAAATACATGTTCCATGCATTTGAATGAAAGTACCTATGAGAGGGAAACCAAAACCTAAAAGGGCAAACCAAACAGGTCAGGGTTTTGACAAATTCTAGTTGAACACACCAACAAATTAGTTTAATCTAGACTTAAATTCTATTTGAACAAACAGGTCTGGGCTTTTAAGCACTTGTGTAGATTCGTGCATATTTGCTCCAAATTAGTTTAATCTAGACTTAAATTCTTCTGTGGCGCTGTAGATTTAGAGAAACAAAAAGAAAAAAAAACCAGGCTAGTTTTATTCTTACCTCTATTTACTTCTTTCACACTCGACTTACTTAAAAATAACTTACACACCTCACTATTTCCCTTTCATGCCCCGAACTATTCCAAAACAGAAATGCTAATCTAACCGGCATGATTTACGTCAAAAAGTGCGGCTAGAGAAGAAAAAGTAGGAGGGTCCATCTGTAAAATTACATAACTACCCCCTGATATACTCCCCATTGCACTGTTTGCACATTTTGACCGATTATGTTTCGGTCCGAGTAGCAAATCCCATTCCAAAAATACTTTTATATTTCTTAAACCACATTCATCTATTACGTTGTTTCTTTATGGACCTAATTTGATCTGAACTAAGTTGTTGCACAAACCTCACTCGATTTTAACTAGATTGTTGCACAAACCTCGTTCGATTCGAACTAGGCTGTTGTACAAATGTTGCTTTGATTGAGCAAGGCTTTTACATAAACATCGCTCCTTTATAACTTATATACGTGATTTTTTTAATCGTGAACTGTTGTGATTTGAAGAAGAACTATTTTAGAAAAGCTAAAAATAGAAAAAGTGGCGGAGTGCGGAGAAAAGTGGGGTTTGAATACAATTAGAAATTAAAAAAAAAAATGGTTTTGTTCTAATGTACGCACTGAACCAATGGCCATTAACAGCCAGTTAAGCTGTTCCTCGATTTGATTTTTTATGAAAAGGAAAAAGGTCGTTCTTTCAGATTAACTGTCGATAAAAAGGACTACAGATAATCGTACCAAGGTAAATGAATTAGACAACCTTACTTGATGAAAAAGTTGACCAGCCAATTGGGCTTGATTGATCCCCTGAGCTCCCAATCCGAATTCTGCTAAAACTCCATTCTCCTGCAATTAATTAAAAAAATGAAGAAGAAATCGAAGCGTACACAAAATTAAACCACAAAACCAAGACGTTTGAGGTACATAAATTAAAAAAACCTACCCACGAAGAAACAATGAGACCTTTCTCGTTAGGAATACTCTTCCCATGTCTCAAAACCCAGTAACTGTTGTTAAGAGGAAGATTCATTTAATTTCTTTTCTTTGTTGCTTTTCGAGAATAAAAATAGAACAAAAAATAGCCAAAAAATAGTTTTATGCTTACGGGCGTCCTCGAAGAGTGATTAGGAATGCTATTGTGAAAAATCCCACTTAATTTTGCTTCATATCTGTTCTATTCTCTCTGTGAAGTTGAACCAGTGTCTAATCCTCGCAATTCACACAACAATATTATTAAATATAGTATTTATTATTTTAATGTTAAAATGAGAACTTTATTATGTAATATAGGATAAATTTTGATGTGAAATACATAAATTATTAATTAAAATTATTATTATTATTTGTGTGTAATTTATGTTCTTATAGCTTACTCAAACAATATGTATGCATGCGTATTCGAGAATTTTTTTAATCGTTTTTATTAATATAGATATAGATGTTGAAACTGATATATGTTAGTAATTTATTCGATGAATTAGCAAACATTATTAATAAAATTTGTTTAAATAAGTTAAACGTCAAATTACGAAGTTAGTTTAACTGTATAACATAGTAGGAAGAATTGAAAAGAAATTTACAAAAAAAAAATATATATAAATTTGTTGTGGAGTTATTGATGTTCAAAAAAAAAATTATGATATAATATATGGTAAATTTTTGATATAAATGAATTACAACTAATTTACAAATTAACTTTGTCATTATTGTTGATATATAGAGTTCGTGTTATCTGATTTATACATCTTTATAGTTGCATGAATAACTATATATATTTATAATATGAATATGTACAGTAAAATTGGTGTAACACCCCACCTCCGCTAGGGTCACTCACAAAGGGAATGCACTAGTTTTGGTGGAGTATTATCTAGGTAAACATACACAGAGATATCACAAGGCAGAACATAAATAAAGCAGCGGTAGAAATTAAAAACCAAATTTCATTACTTTCAAGAAAAGAGTCAAAACCTCATATATCCAAAGTACAAATTATTCCATTACATCAAGTTCTAAATAAAGAAGCATAAACTTAATATAACAAAAGTAAATTATTCCCCAAAAATAGCAGAAGTGCAGCCATAGCATAGCTCAAGACCAAACCGTACATGAGCTGACAGAAAGCAAGCTAAATCCAAGCTAAGAGCTAGCACTTCCTCCCTGAGAACCTGGGGGGGAGGGGGGGAAACGGAGGCGAAAGAAAAAGGGTCAGTCATAAAGATTGGTAAGCCCTAGCGACTTTCAGCATAAAAACTAGTAAAAGTAACATGACATGTGAAAACTGGAATTAAACATAAGGATGATAACAGGACTGGTATGATAACTAAGATAATAAGATAAGTCAAGTCTAGCATCGCATATTCAAGATTCGCTGCACCAACTGTACTAGTATTCTAACTCATGTCAGGTATTAACCATGAAATGATCCCTTAGCCCAATTATCATGAAATGACCCATTACGGGGTCCTACAGTATGATCTACTAATCTATCGGCTCCCTACAAGTTCTAGCTCGTCATGTGTCTGTGTCATACGGTCCAATCACGAAATGTAGTCACCTGTGCTAGGTCCACCATAGGGTGTATCAAGCCTTAGGGTGCCAACCACCGACACGAATCAAGCACGCACAGTGTAAACCTATTGGTGCCCAATGCCTGCTTTCTCAACTCCGGACTACATGCACGACCATAGTCCGCCTGAACCTACAATGGCGCACCAACTCAGCCGTCGTTCTGGTCGCTTACAATCAGCCCAGTAGTCGTGCCCCACCCTGCCTGGTCCCAGGGCATCGTGATACATCTAAGTGGGTTACTGCTGAAAAGGACCGCGTAGCTAGGGTTTCTAATGGGTTAAGCGTTGTCATTCAAATTCGTGACTTAACCCTATCCAATCATGTATCAAGTTGGTTAAGTGTTGTCATTCATGTTCATGACTTAACCCTATCATGTAGCATAAATTCATTAATGCACCCCAACCTCTCACATTAGACTAGTTGTTGTGGTCACTGGATTTGCCGGGCGGTTCCGGGCAGATTTACACCACAACATAGTCTAACCTCGGGTTTTAGGTGCGATATGACCAACTACCCACATTGGATCATATTGTTTGCAGTCACTGGATTCGCCGGGCGGTTCCGGGCAGATTTACACTGCAAACTCAACCCAACCTCGAGTTGGCCATTTTCAAGTTCATTCTAGAGTCATGACCATGTTCAAGTCTCATATCAAGTTCGTGACAAGTTTCAAGGTAAGTTTCATGTCCATATTCAGATTCAAGTTATAACAATGTTCATGTTCCAAGTTCATGGTAAATTCAGGTTTGCCTAAACTACCCAAATCGTATTCCCATCGCACGTGAATTCGAATTGATACAAACAAATCTAATTAGGGAATAACATAGAAAGAACGGGCATAAGGTGGCCAAAGTGATTACAAGTCAAGCATGATATAACTTGAGATAAACGATTACAACAATACTGGCATATGGAGTAGTGGTCTCAAATATCAAATCTAGCAAAATAGGGTGATAGTCATGGTAACAGTTGACATAAGATAATAACCCCAAACTTGTGAATAACAACTAATTCAACACCACAGGCATGAATATTATGGACATTAGGGGTTTTAGATCTACAACATATATAGGCCCCAAATCAATTTCATATAAATATTACCACAAGTCAAGATTCAAGATGAATAGATCCAAAGTGAACAAATAGTAGGTCCAAAATACTACATCCAAAATACTAGATCCAAAATGAACACTGATAGATCCAAGATAATTGTCATACTTAGGTTCAATTTCAATTTACAACATGTCCATATTAAGTTTAAAGTTTAGATCTAAAAGTAACTGGGGCTTACAGATCGTGGTTTGAGAATTAGAAAACAAAGAGGCGATGTTGAATCTCGAGTCTAACAGAAATCCCCCAAACAGCAATACTCTACACGTAGCCTTGTTGGAGAAGAAGCAATCCCTTTTCTCTAACTTTTCAACCAGAGTTTTAGTAGCATAAGGCCAGAGAGAATTTGTGTAGAGAGACTAGAGTTAGGGACTGTTTATATAGGGTTAGACCAACGAATTTAGACAGAAATCGGACTAGAAACAACAAAGTGAACTCTGACTCAAAAATGGGCTCGACAACCAGGTCGACACCCAGGTCGACTCTATGGTCGACCTGGTCCTGGGTAGGTCGACCCCCAGGTCGACCTGGTCCTGGGCGGGAAATTTCCCGCCCAGTCCGTTCTGGGGTTTGAATTAGAAATTTGAATTTGAATTCGAATTCTGAGCTGTTTTTGAACTTGAAATTTCTGAAACTCTGACGGGTCATAACTTGGTCATACGGACTCCGATTTTCGAAAACTCGGACTCATTTCCAAGCAGAATTTCGAGATGAACGTAATGGAGTAACCCGTTGCCCTTGATCCTTATTTTAAAAATTAATTCTGCCTTGATTTATGGTTATAACACGTTATTAAAATACGGGTTGTTACATTCTCCCCTCCTTAAAGGATTTCGTCCCTGAAATCTCTAAGTTAGAAAGAATATATCCTACCATCCAATCATCCATCTACTCAAAACATCATCCACAGGCAACCATTGTCCTTAAAAGATTTCTAGTGCTGTATAAACATATGCAGTAAGTGTGTGTATATGTACTTATCTAATGCTAAAGATCAGGCGGTTAATGATTCAGTAAACCTCCTTAATGCAAAATATGTTACTGTAATGAGTCCAACATGTATGCAAATTCCTAACATAATTTATAATCTCTACATGAGTGCACATAACATTCATTCATATGCAACATCCAAGTGATAGCATAACAAGTTCCATCCATGTACAAGTATAAGCACTCATGCATATGCAACATGAAAATGTGACTGAGCCGATCTAGTGCCTAATGTGTGTCATGCGTCTACTAGCAATCACTTGCAAACACTTGCAACCATTTGCAAACATCAACCATAACATGTTTCAATCACATGTTTACATCCATATGGTTCTACCTAAGGTTCTCAAGATAAGATCGAGAAGATAACAAGGCAAACATAGGTAGTAAAAGCATGATATGAAAGGTTTTCAAGTTTATAGGAAAAAAGATCGAGAATGTACCCTCAAAAAGAAATGGGTAAAGCGCGCGTATCTTCTCTTCGGTTTCCCAAGTTGCGTCTTCTTGGGCTTCACTCCACTGTACTTTAACTAGCTTGACTTCTCGATTCCTTAGCTTCTTGATCTCCATTCCTAAGATACGAATCGGAACTCGCCTCAATGTTGCTTCTTTTTCCACTTCTACGCCTTCAAGGATGCTTGGCTCAACCACTTCGGCCGACTCATGTAAGCACTTTCGGAGATGCGAGACGTGAAAGACATTGTGTACTCCGGTCAACTTCTCGGGTAAATCTACTTTATAGGCCATCTGCCCAATCCTCTCAGTGATAGGGAACGGTCCTACGAACCTTGGTGCTAGCTTTCCAACTGCTCCAAAACGAACCACATTGCGTAAAGGAGAAACTTTTATAAAGACCATATCTCCGACTTTGAACACTAAGTCTGTCCTTCTCTTGTCCGCATAAGATTTCTGTCTATCTTGGGCCGTTTTCATCCGTCTTCGTATCAACTCAACCTTCTCAGAAGTGTCCCTTATCATGTCGGGCCCAAGTATAAGCCTGTCTGTCGTCTCCCACCAACAAGTTGGCGACTTGCACGGTCTTCCATGCAGGGCTTCGAATGGTGCCATTCCGATGCTAGCTTGGTAACTATTATTATATGCAAACTCCACGAGAGGAAGATGGTCTTCCCAAGTACCACCAAAGTCAAGAATGCATAGCCTCAAAAGATCCTCTAGTACCCTATTTACCCTTTCGGTTTGTCCATCCGTCTGTGGGTGATAGGCCGTGCTTAAACTTAGTCGTGTACCCATTGCTTCTTGTAGACTATTCCAAAACTGGCTAGTGAAAATCGGGTCACGATCACTAACTATACTAGAAGGAACCCCATGCAACTGTACTATCTCTCGAAGGTAAATAGACGCTAGCCATGATGCGGTCCTCTTGCTTTTCACCGGAATGAAGTGAGCACTTTTCGTGAGTCTATCAACTATGACCCATATGCTAGTATTTCCCTTCCTTGACCTAGGCAGTCCATCCACGAAATCCATCAAGATACTCTCCCATTTCCATTGCGGAACCTCCAAAGGATGTAATAGCCCACCGGGCTTCTTCGACTCGGCCTTTACTTGTTGGCACACCATGCACTTCGAAACGAACTCTACCACGTCCTTTTTCATTCCAGGCCAAAAGAAAATGTGTTTCATATCTCTGTACATCTTATCCCCTCCGGGATGTATGGTCATCTTCGAGTGATGCGCCTCCTCGACGACTTTCCTTACTAAGTCTCCCACTTGTGGGACACATAGCCTTCCATCACGCCTTAGCCATCCCTTGTCATCTATGGCATACCTACCGAGGTGACTTGACGTCTCACCACTAATCAGCTTGTCCATGATTTCGACTATCTGTGGGTCTTCCTTCTGTGAAGTCCCTACTTGATCTAGAAGTGTAGGTCTTAACTCAAGAGATGCTAACGTAACAGTCAATGACTCAACATCAGGTGTAAAATCAAAGGTTGTTATAAACTCTAGACTTTTCCTTTCAACAAACAAAGGGCTCAAGGTTAACCTTTTCGTACTTAGCACATCCGCCACCACGTTACCCTTGCCAGGGGTATAAGCTATATCGAAGTCACATGATGCCAAGAATTCCATCCACCGCTGTTGTCTCAGATTCAATTCTTTCTGTGAGAAGAGGTACTTAAGCAATTTGTGGTCGGTATACAGCTCGAACCTCTCCCCTAGAAGATAATAGCGCCAAGATTTAAGTGCAAAAACGATCGCCGCCAACTCCAAGTCATGTGTGGGATAGTTCTTCTCATGAACTTTAAGTTATCTACCCCCATAGCATATCACTTTCCCTTCTTGCACTAGGACAGCACCTAATCCTGTGCCACACGCATCTGTGTACACCGTAAACATCTTACTTCCGTCGGGTAATGCCAAAACTGGAGCTGTGGTGAGGGCTCTCTTGAGTCTCTGAAAAGCAATCTCACATTTTATGTCCCATGCAAACGCTAGGTTTTTCTTCGTTAACCTAGTAAGAGGGGCTGAAATCTTAGCGAAGTCCTTAATGAAATTCCTATAGTAGTCTGCCAAACCGAGAAAGCTTCTCACCTCCGTTGCGTTCTTATGAATTTTCCAGTCTTACACCGAAACTACCTTTGCGGGGTCCACGATTATGCCTTGCTTAGAAACTACATGTCCAAGAAACCGAACTTCCTTCCTCCAAAAATGGCATTTGGAGAACTTAGCCTTTAACTGGTATTCTCTAAGCGTATCCATGACTTCCTTGAGATGTCTAGCATGATCTTCTTCATCCTTTGAGAAGATCAAAATATCGTCCATGAAAACCACTACAAACTTGTTAAGGAACTCCCGAAACACCCTACTCATCAAATCTACAAAGTACGCGGGTGCATTCGTTAACCCAAACGGCATGACGAGCCATTCGAAGAACCCATCCGGAGTCCTAAACGCAGTTTTGTCAATGCTATCCTCAGCCACTCTAAGCTGATGGAATCCTGTGGCTAGATCAAGTTGAGAGAAAACAGATGCTCCCAAAAGCTGGTCAAACAAATCATCGACTCTTGGTAGTGGGTGTCTATTTTTCTTAGTTAGCTTGTTTAACTCACGATAATCTACGCATAGACGAAGCGAACCATCCGCCTTAGTAGCGAATACCACCGGAGCACCCCATTCAGAAACGCTTCATCTTATGAAAATTTTCTCAAGCAACTCCTTAACTTGTTTACTGAGCTCTCTTCTTTCTCGCGGGGCCATGTGCCTAACGGGCAATGAAACTGGCTTGGCATTATCAACAAGATAAATTAAGAAGTCTATCTCGCGTTTAGGAGGTAATCCCTTCACCTCATCAAAGACTCTGGATAATCTCGGACCACTCTTACAGATTGCGAATTGTCGATGGACGAGTCAAGAGATTCAAGATAACACAACATGACCGGACCCTTAGGGTTACAAGAAGTTTCAAGGGTATTACCAAGGCGAGTCATGAGCCTCACTACCCTTCGTTCACAATCAAGAATGGCTCCATAATTGGAAAGCCAATCCATACCTAGGATCAAACCGTATCCCATAAATCGGAGAACATAAGCATTACACGTGAATTCTACGCTTAAGATAGAAATCCTCAAATCCACACACATCATAGATAAATGAGCGGAGCCCCCAATTGGATTTGAAACTATAACGGGATCCTCAACCTGACTAGTACTTAGGTGCAGATTTTTAGCAACATCAGAAGAAATAAAAGTATGCGATGCGCTAGAGTCAAATAAGGTTCGAACAGGAAATTCAAAAATGTAAAAAAGGCTTTCTACGGAAATATTACTACCTCGGTCAAGTGCTGGAGTGGTGTTGAGAGCATGCAACTGCCCTCCAGAAGGTCCTTCTCGCTGGGCCTGCCCTTTCCTCTGCCCTTGCTTCTTAGGGCAATCTTTGCTGATGTGTCCAGTATCTCCACAATGAAAGCATTCACCCAACTTTCTCTTCTTCCTTCTACAGTCTTTAGCTAGATTTCCCGTAATACCACAAAAGTTGCACTTCCTTGTCTCACGTGGTTTGTTAGTATTGTTGTTGTTGTTCTTGTTATTCTTGTTGCCTCCCTTCTTGAAGTCAACCTTCTTATTCTGAGTCTCATTAGGCTTAACCTCCTTCTTGCTATACTTGTCTTCCTCTTGAAGTAGGTCCATATCCACCAAGCTTTCAAAGGTCGCCCCCATGGGTATATGAGTTATGGCCAAACTGTGTAGTGGCTCGTTCAATCCTCGAGCAAAGCGTACAGCCTTCTTCTGAGCTGTGTTAACCAAGTCCAATCCGAACCTAGCAAGCTGATTAAACTTATTCATGTACTCCCTAATGGTCATGTCCCCTTGCTTAAGTGCTAGGAACCTCTCCATCTGAAGGTTCTCTTCTACTGACGATAAGAATTTAAGCCCAAACCTCTCTCTAAAGTCTGCCCAAGTCTCAGCTGGCCTGGTAGCGTTGGTGACTTCCCACCAAAATGCAGCTTCCTCTTTCAACAACCATGCTGCCAACTGAACTTTCCTATGATCCTCCACATCGAAGATAATAAACAAGTCTTCAGTCTCCTTTAGCCAGTTTCGTGCCTCAACGAAGGTTTCAGTTCCAACGAAGTTCTTGCCGCCCATTGCTTTAAAGTCTTTGCATATTTTGGCAAAGGCGGTACCAGGAGGAGGAGGAGGAGGAACCGCGACCACTGGGGGAGGAGGAGGAGGGATGTCTGCCGGGCCCGCGCCATTGTCCCTAGCTTCTAAGTACCTTCGGAACCATCCAGGTACGGGTACTCCTTCAGGAAGGTTAAGATCAGACATGCTGAAAAACGAAAAGAAAAAGATTCAAATGAGGAAACAAAGGAAAGTGCTAATGGCTTTTGGGGAATAGCCTTTTTAAACATAAAACTTTTATTGAAAAATGCTTCTTTATAAACGGTTTTGGAAAATAGTTTTAGAAGGTTTTTAAATTTTTTGCCCCGTCTCGTAACCTTCTGCTCTGATACCAATTGTAACACCCCACCTCCGCTAGGGTCACTCACAAAGGGAATGCACTAGTTTTGGTGGAGTATTATCTAGGTAAACATACACAGAGATATCACAAGGCAGAACATAAATAAAGCAGCGGTAGAAATTAAAAACCAAATTTCATTACTTTCAAGAAAAGAGTCAAAACCTCATATATCCAAAGTACAAATTATTCCATTACATCAAGTTCTAAATAAAGAAGCATAAACTTAAGATAACAAAAGTAAATTATTCCCCAAAAATAGCAGAAGTGCAGCCATAGCATAGCTCAAGACCAAACCGTACATGAGCTGACAGAAAGCAAGCTAAATCCAAGCTAAGAGCTAGCGTTTCCTCCCTGAGAACCTGGGGGGGGGGGAAATGAAAGAAAAAGGGTCAGTCATAAAGTCTGGTAAGCCCTAGTGACTTTCAGAATAAAAACTAGTAAAAGTAACATGACATGTGAAAACTGGAATTAAACATAAGGATGATAACAAGACTGGTATGATAACTAAGATAACAAGATAAGTCAAGTCTAGCATCGCATATTCAAGATTCGTTGCACCAACTGTACTAGTATTCTAACCCATGTCAAATATTAACCATGAAATGATCCCTTGGCCCAATTATCATGAAATGACCCATTACGGGGTCCTACAGTACGATCTATTAATCAATCGGCTCCCTACAAGTTCTAGCTCGTCATGTGTCTGTGTCATACGGCCCAATCATGAAATGTAGTCACATGTGCTAGGTCCACCATAGGGTGTATCAAGCCACAGGGTGCCAACCACCGACACGAATCAAGCACGCACAGTGTAAACCTAATGGTTCCCAATGCCTTCTTTTCAACTCCGGACTACGTGCACGACCATAGTCCGCCTGAACCTACAATGGCGCACCAACTCAACCGTCGTTTTGGTCGCTTATAATCAGCCCAGTAATCGTGCCCCACCCTGCCTAGTCCTAGGGTATCGTGATACTTCTAAGTGGGTTACTGCTGAAAAGGACCGCATAACTAGGGTTTCTAATGGGTTAAGTGTTGTCATTCAAATTCGTGACTTAACCCTATCCAATCATGTATCAAGTTGGTTAAGTGTTGTCTTTCATGTTCATGACTTAACCCTATCATGTAGCATAAATTCATTAATGCACCCCAACCTCTCACATTAGACTAGTTGTTGTGGTCACTGGATTTGCCGGGCGGTTCCGGGCAGATTTAGACCACAACATAGTCTAACCTCGGGATTTAGGTGCGATATGACCAACTACCAACATTGGATCCTATTGTTTGCAGTCACTTGATTCGTCGGGCGGTTCCGGGCAGATTTACACTGCAAACTCAACCCAACCTCGAGTTGGCCATTTTCAAGTTCAATCTAGAGTCATGACCATGTTCAAGTCTCATATCAAGTTCGTGACAAGTTTCAAGGTAAGTTTCATGTCCATATTCAGATTCAAGTTATAACAATGTTCATGTTCCAAGTTCATGGTAAATTCAGGTTTGCCTAAACTACCCAAACCGTATTCCCATCGCATGTGAATTCGAATTGATACAAACAAATCTAATTAGGGAATAACATAGAAAAACGGGCATAAGGTGGCAAAAGTGATTACAAGTCAAGCATGGTATAACTTGAGATAAAAGATTACAACAATACTGGCATATGGAGTAGTGGTCTCAAATATCAAATCTAGCAAAATAGGGTGATAGTCATGGTAACAGTTGACATAAGATAATAACCCCAAACTTGTGAATAACAACTAATTCAACATCACATGCATGAATATTATGGACATTAGGGGTTTTAGATCTACAACATATATAGGCCCTAAATCAATTTCATATAAATATTACCACAAGTCAAGATGAATAGATCCAAGGTGAACAAATAGTAGATCCAAAATACTAGATCCAAAATGAACAATGATAGATCCAAGATATACAATGATAGATCCAAGATAATTGTCATACTTAGGTTCAATTTCAATTTACAACATGTCCATATTAAGTTTAAAGTTTAAATCTAAAAGTAACTGGGGCTTACAGATCGTGGTTTGAGAATTAGAAAACAAAGAGGCGATGTTGAATCTCGAGTCTAACAGAAATCCCCCAAACAACAATACTCTACACGTAGCCTTATTGGAGAAGAAGCAATCCCTTTTCTCTAACTTTTCAACCAGAGTTTTAGCAGCATAAGGCCAGAGAGAATTTGTGTAGAGAGACTAAAGTTAGGGGCTGTTTATATAGGGTCAGGCTAACGAATTTAGACAGAAATCGGACTAGAAACATCAGAGTGAACTCTGACTCAAAAATGGGCTCGGCAACCAGGTCGACTCTATGGTCGACCTGGTCCTGGGTAGGTCGACACTATGGTCGACCCCCAGGTCGACCTGGCCCTGGGCGGGTAATTTCCCTCCCAGTCCGTTCTGGGGTTTGAATTAGAAATTTGAATTCGAATTCTGAGCTGTTTTTGAACTTGAAATTTCTGAAACTCTTAAGGGTCATAACTTGGTCATACGGACTCCGATTTTCGAAAACTCGGACTCGTTTCCAAAGCAGAATTTCGAGACGAACGTAATGGCGTAACCAGTTGCCCTTGATCCTTATTTTAAAAATTAATTCTGCCTTGATTTATGGTTATAACACGTTATTAAAATACGGGTTGTTACAATTGGCGTATAAGATTTATTTAAATAATTAGAATTTAAAATTTTATGAGTAGTTTAAACATATGATTAAAATATAAAACATCATGAAAGAATTCAGGGGGTTCAACAAATAATTGTAGAAATGCTAAAATACTGGTATTTAAAGCGGGAATTATTTTCTTCAATATATGATAATTTTATTAAGATAAGTGCATAATATATTAAATTTATATTATTTAAACTACGTGATTATTTAACTTCATATTTGGAAGAAAGACTAATTTTGTTATTTTTATTGATTTGAACATGACATACATACCTTTTAAAACATTACACTTAGCTTTAATTAGATGAATAAACAACAATTAATTGATTGAATTCATTTACTAAATTCAAAACCACATAATTAATTTAAACATATTAACTTAAATGTACAATTTTAAGTGATGTTGTGCCGTGTTTCGTAAATAACTAAATAAAAATTTAAAATGTAGCGTTTGATATTAATATTACAATGCAATACACGGTAAATATGTTAATGTAAATGAGTTAAATTTGAACTTGTAATTATTATTTATGTGTGTAATTTATGTCAAGTGATTTATATGTTTATATATTTGAATTTTTTTTATTTTTTAAATATGAATATGGTTAATCTTGATGTGATTTATTAGGAGAATCAATGAATAATAGTTTGTTAAAGTTATTTAAATAATTTTAATATTATGTAATTAAATGTAGAATATAGTACTAAATGTAAAATATTAGAAAATAATTGAGAGGGACTTAAGTGATTAAACAAAATTTGAAGCGTAGATATTTGAAACTAAAAAACACAATTTTGTCATTTTTTAGCATTTCAAAAAAATATTAATTAATTAAATTTATTTACATTACTTCAATTTTGGGTTTGTAATTAATTTAAATATGTGGACTTAAATATAAAATGTTAGGAGCTAACTGTTAATAAATAATTGATTAAACTTTAAAATGTCCACATCAAAATGTAAAATGACAGAATAGGTAAAATAATGCGAGAGAAATATTAAATAAGTATAGTGTTACGGATCATTATAAAAACCGGTCAGCCTTGCCAATATATATATATATATATATATATAATAAGTGTAAAGTTATAAATTAATTTAAAAATAAAATATTTGGAGAAAATGAAGGAGAAGAAAGAAAACTCATAGAATTAAGGTGAGAGCTTTAAAAGGTTCCGCTCTACTATTATTTAATAGATATGTATCGTTTATATCATTTTTCCACATTCATTTATTATCTCTAATACTTGTTCTGATTGGTCTGACAATGGATTTTGTAGATTTCAAATTTAGATGCTTTGTTTCTTTTATATTCATTTCCATAACCAAACATTAACCCTTTCTTAAATATTAAATTAAATGCTCAAGATGGTCATTGATTTTAAAGGAGGAATGTTTGTCTTTTTATTCTTCATTATAAGTCCTACATACAATATCTCATTATTCTAAGTTATTTTACTACTTTATTTAGTAAATCCATGGCTTTTTCAAGATCAAATGAGTTATTGTCTAAAATCATTGCTTCAGTCTTCTCAACTTGCATATGATATGTCTTTTAACTCTCTTATTTCATTTTTCAAATGGATTTATGCATGATCTGGGTAAGGTATTCAAAAAATATTTTTATCAACATTGTTTATTTGTTTTGGGATTTCAATGATTTTCATCTCCTACGTATTATTAATATTATAAGAAATATTTTTGTGTATTAATTTATTTGCAAGCTAACTTATCAAATTTCCTTAAATGAGATGTATATACGTCATCTTTAATATATCATTTCCTAAGGTAAATTTTCCATCGCAACTGGCTTCTATTATTGACTTGAAGGTTATGATTCTTATTCAAATGCAAGGACCGCCATCATGCTCATAACCAAATAGTGCATTGTATATGCACCTTATCGATGTAAAATGGTGGTCAAGAGAAAGAAATAGAAGAAAAAGGAGAGATAAAGAAGAAGGGAAGAGAATAACAGAAAAGAGAAGGAAAGGAAACACAAAATACAACCATATAATCTGCCGTATATTAACGCATCATATAAAACATAATACAAACCATAGAAATAAAACGACGAGACAGTAATAACTATATAAATTATATAATTAGACTACATTGGCTCATACAATCTCATAAATAGAGTTTATATAAGAGATAAATAAACT